>JANHZU010004203.1:8141-18500 GCA_032468055.1 Acrochordus granulatus | reverse complement strand
AGGAAGTAAGGAATGAAGGAAGGAAGGAAGGAAGGAAGGAAGGAAGGAAGGAAGGAAGGAAGGAAGGAAGGAAGGCAGGCAGGCAGGCTGGCAGGCAGGCTGGCTATTATTTCCATTTAATTAGTCCATCAATGAATTTATAAAATAATAAAAAAGAAAGTCCAGCTATTTACTATTCCATCATTCCAACTAGTGAGCAAATGTTGATGGAGAGTAATGACCATAGATCATACAGGAAGGAATATTCCTACCATACTGCCAAGCAAGTAGAGGAAGTTGCTACAATGCAGTGAAGCCAGCTGAAGTCAGAACTGATGCATAGCAGAAAAAAATGAACAGAGATTCCTTCACAGCGGGCTGGGTGTGGGTGTAGGATAGCACTGTGGATTCCTTTCTAAGAAATGGTCCATGACCTTTATTCATGATAGGATAAATTGGTTGTGTCAATCATCTCATAAAATATTCAGATAGCTTCAATCCATCCTATGTTGTAGTGTAACATAGTATTCATCACACTACTTGGGATCGTTGGGATTTTGAATATCAATACAATTGCACAATTCCCACATCAAAGGCAGATAGATAGATAGATAGATAGATAGATAGATAGATAGATAGATAGATAGATAGATAGATAGATAGATGAAAGGATGGATGAAAGGATGGATGAAGGGATGAAAGGATGCATGGACAGACAAGAAGATGGGCAACAGCTTTTCATTTTAGCTTCTTTTTAGTACAGCCCACTCTTTTTCCTAAAAAAATTGGAATGGATCAAAGTCCTTATGACAATCCACTACTCAGATTTTGGAGTGAATTACTGTTACCAATTTCCTGACTGGAAAAAAAGAAACTCATCAATACTGACTCATAGAGGCAATCCAAGATCACCTTCTGAGAACTACTGTCTGCTGTCTCTTTCTATCCAAAGCAATTAAGCCACCTCATCATGCCCAGAGCTGAGGCAAAGCATGGGTTTCATGGAGAAGATCCCAGATTTTATTCCCAACATAACCAAGTATGGCTGAAGCAAAGTTCTGCCTAAACTCGACTGAGTGACAATTGGAGTCAGACTCTGACATTCTCACCCAGTTTAAAAAATTGAGGAAGGAAGGGAGAAGAGGTTAAATATGGATGGAATATTTTTAAAGGGAGCTCTGTTCTCCTGTCTCACAATCTAGTTTCGGTAACAAAACATCTGCAAGAAAACAACCAAGCTCAGAGAGCACCAAGGATTCCACATCTCTCATAACACTTCCTAGTAGGAGGATGGCAAGTCAAACAATGCAATCATGATGGAAAAATATGCGGCTTCTGACACAGGACTGTCCGAGTGAGGTGGAGACTTTATTCTACCAAACAAAAAAAGACAAGCTTAGCCCCATGGTCTGATGCACGAGGCTGGCAAGCCACTCCAGGTTCTGTGGATCACACCTGGCAGAAGCCCAACCTTTTTCCCTTTTTCAATCTCATCTTGCTAGAGGAAGCCTAGTGAGGAGACCTGCTCACGTTCCAGCATGCCACAATCCACGTTTGGCTGCCTCTCACGAGCGTTGCAAAAGTTATTAAAGGCCCACTTGAGTAATGATGCACCGTCTCACCCAATTTCTCCAGGCATCACCTTGAGTTTCTAGTGTTGCTAAATTCTTTGCAGAACCCATCGTAGGCGCCTTGTGTGATTTCCAAATCTTAGTAATTTGTCATCGGGTGTGGGCACTTCCCAGTCAGTTTTTGAGAATTTAAGAAATGGAAAGGGGGAAGGGGGGAGAGAGAAGGAAAAGGAAGGAAATAAAAAGAAGAAATGAACAGTTTTTGCCAAAACTATGAGGACCTTTGACTCTCCTTTGCATCAAAACTTAGTGCGTAGAATATGTGTGCATGTATGTGTGCACCATGTCTATTGTGAAACACTGTTGATCCCAGAATAAATTAGACCAGGGTGGGGTCAAAGGCAAGACAGTACATTTTAAGCCAATAATTAATATAAACATAGCTGCATTCTGCTCCAGGAGGTACAAAATCTGATGCATTTTTATTTCAATGCGGAAAGATTATCTTGAAAATTGGGGGAGGGCTGATATACCTATCAGGATATGCCAAAAGAGCTTTAGGGACCCAAATGGGCTGCAAGTGAATTGGAGTTCAGCAATATTCTTCCTATAGTAGAGAGTTGTTATTGTTATGAAGATTTCATTTCCATGGAATTTTTTGAGGTGAATATTGGCCTGACTTGTGTGTACATGTGTGGGGGGTATAAAAATAAGAAGGTTCCATTCTTCCTTTATTTTTCTCATGCTTGATCCCACTATTATTCTCTTAGCAGGAGCAGCCCCTTCACAGTCATTAATTTCCAAAAGAAAAATCAAACTAAACAAATTATAAGGTTTGTGCCTGGGGGTAAGGGGATAGGGGGTGCTTGTAATCCAGCCACCTCTGATTCTCTTGTACTGTTGCTTCAGCCCCTTCTTTTTGGGTTAAATGGAAAGACTTTTTCACCCCAAATGATATCATAGGTCTATGTAGTCCATTAGGTCTGATAGCCTCAGGAAGGCAAGTTAAGCCCTTCCTCCAATTGCTCTCACCCAGGAAGCTTTCTGGATGAGATACAACATTGACCCCCATCCAGAAGCAAAAGGGTTGTAGTCTTTGCTCGGCCTCCTTGCATTGAAGACTTCATAGCCTGCCAGTTGTGAGCTGCAAGATGGGATCATGACCCTTTTCTGATTAATTCTACTCACAGGTACATCTCTGCCACATTGTGCTGTCATTTTTGCTAGTGTGGAAACCAGTATAAAAAGACATGGAATGGATGCACTTCTATGCCATCACCAGCACCCTCACCAGATCTACTGATTTATTCCACTTAATGGTTATGGGAAGTCAAAATAAAGGGGAAATGAAAATGTGCAGGAACTACATTATTTTTTCTCCTCCTCCTCCTCCTTCCTTCCTTCCTCTCCTCTCCTCTTCCTCCTCCTTTTCTCTTCCTTCTTATCCTCCCCCTTGTTCTTTTCTTCCCCTCCACCTCCTCTTTTTCTTCCTCCCTCTTCTTCATCCTTCTTTTTGTCCTCCACCCTCTTTTTCCCTCTTCCCCCTTCCTCCTCCTCTTACTTTCTTTGCCATCACTCTTCATGGTATTTTTCATACATCAATTTGTATTGTTTGGAATTGGATAATAAATATCGCATTTCCATTATTATCTTTTGTCTCGGATGTGAATATGTGCCAAAAGGGGTACCCAATCTTCTCACTGTCATCCCCCCTCCCTCTTTTCCTTCTCTCTTTCTCCTACTTACATGATTTACTGCTCTGGCTTACTTGGATACACCTTTCCAAAACAGACATCACCATCAGGAAGAGAACAGTTGGCACCAATCCAGGGCACCATAAATCTATCATAAGGTTGTAATGAAATTGGACTCAGAAAGGGATCTTTCACCACCTGCTTGGATCTAACACCCATCCCCTTGCTCATTCCTGAGGGGGCAGCCATGTTGAGAAAACACTGTGGTACCTCCATGCTCCAAGGTATTGTTTGAATTCATGCCATCAGGCCAGGTGTTGTGAATTTTCACTCACTTCATAATGGTTATCACTGAGGAATTATTACAGATCTAATTTCTTAATTATGCAGAGAAGAGAAGGAGGGGCTCCTGTTTCTGTTGATTATTTTACAGATACAGTAGATTAATACATATTGCCAAAGATCGTAGCACACAGTTCAAATACAGCTTTGGTGCAGCTTGGACAGTGTCAATGAATGGCAGCCAACAAGTGATCAAGGTAGGTCATCCCAGCTCTCAAAGCATTCTGTGCTCAGCCACGTGGAAAGTAGAAGGAAGGAATGAATTGTATTGTCTTAATTTGAGGACTAGGGATGGATCCAAACAACCTGGAGAAAGGGTTGTTTGGAAAAGAAAGAAGTTTTGGAACTGGGAAGGCAACATGATTAATAGGTTTCTGATTTCAGACTCCTAAGAACTTTCAGAATCTCGGGGTGCTTGGAGTCAGGCCAGATTGAGATCAACTTGGGTGGCCCGTGTGTGTTTGCTTCCTTCCCTGTTTGCTGTGCCTGTGTATTTTCAATAAATAGGTGCTACAGAAATCTATATCTCTTTTCTTTCTTTCTTTCTCTCTCTCTCTCATTCTTTTTTCTCTCTTTCTTTCTCTCCTCTTTTTTTCTCTCCTTTTCTCTCGCACACTCTTGCTATCTCTCTGTCAGACACACATTCTCTCTCTCTATCGTATACTTTCTTTCTCTCTCTGCCACACACACACTTAGCAATCACAGAACCGTCCAGAATATCTTGTGTTCATTCACTATGAAGCCTGTACCTTCCAACACAAACAGCATTCATTTTTCTAGGGTCTGAGATTCTATATTACTTTCATACACCCACAACTTTTTTGATGAGAAATATATAAATGAGAGCACAGAATGTTTGGGAACCTTCTGCCCCATTTGCATTAGAAACTTTATCTCTAAGTCTTTCAGCAGCCAGTCTGGAGTGTTGAAAGAGCAAATTAAAAAAGCAGTTATAAACACCTTTATTTTGTTGCTAATTTATGTTTTCCTAAAGATGGATGGAGGATAGTATGGTACTTTGGCTTATCTGCTAGATTTAGGTCGTATTAATTTAGCGTTGTTGCATCTTATCACTAAATTAAACACATGTTGGAAGTAATAATAATAATAGCCCCTAGAATTAAGGAGAGGGCTCCTTGCATTTGAGTTACCTGTCACTTTTTTGCTCTCCTTGCACATTGCACTAGGAGCATTCATATTCCTTATCCTGACTGGAGTTGTGGCTCTACAGACCAGCATATTGATTTGAAAACTTTAGAACACTTTTGACATCATTAGATGCAAAGCACCTAATTTATCATGCAGATACTGAAAGAGAGATTGCAGGCTTCATTTTATTCCTGATTAATATCAGTTTGCACTCTGTTTCTACACCTGAGGTAATAATAGAAAGTTTGGTATCTCCATATTCATTGCAATGTTTTGTTTTCACCATCCTTCCTGAAAGCTGTGGCATCAAATTGCATAATTAAAATAATGCAACTTTCTTTCTCTTTTCTCTCTCTTTCTCTCTTTTTTTTTTCTTACTTCCTACCAGCACCCTATGTATTGCCTTGAAAAAAAATTGAAATAAAGAAATATGCACAGGAACAATAACAATGAGACACAGAATTTACTAGATTATCTTGCAACCACACAACGTATCCTGGAAATAAGACATCAGATTCAAAAGTTTGACTGGCTCCAATCTGCCAAAGCATTTGACTTCATGGAAGAGGGTTTTTTTTCATATTCATTCAGAGCAAAAATGGGTAAAATACAACCAGAGCGACTGATATTTTTGGTCTTGTTTTAAAATTAAAGATACTTACAGGCAAGTCAATCAAACAAAAGACAGGTGCAAACATCATAGAAATAATGTTTTCTTTTTTTTACTCAAACCATTTGGATGTTGGTTCCTTTTAAAAACCTGTTTGTAAGTTTTAACCTGTTTGATTGTGGTGGTAGGCCCATTGATTGAAGTCTTCCATTTCTACTAGAAAGTTGGAAGCAGTTTTCACCAGAATTTGCTCTCCTTTCCAGCTCCAGGAGCACCTGGCTATCTTTATCCCAGCTTAGAAGCGAAGCAGGGTCAGCCCTGATTAATATGGAAAACCATCAAGAGAGTCGAGGGATCAATAAAACTCACTTTAAAAGCTAATAGCCAAGACAATAAACCATACAACTCTAAGATTGGGGGGGGGTCCTAAAAGAAGTGCTGGAAGGCCACATATCGTTCATAGGTTGCAGATTTTTTTACATCTTAATGCAAGAGACACCACATGGTTCCCCATCAATCATGAACAGATTTCATCCTGATGGAAAATAAAAAGCTAAACGATGGATGGAAGATTCTTTGGACAGAAGAACTTGCACAAGAACATTTCAGGCTTGTAACAAAGACTGGAAAGCAAAAACAATCCTGGAAGAAGATCATGGGAAGCCATGTCCATATTGTTGCTATGAAAACTTCTGAAATGTGTTTATGTAAAGGCACAGCTCCAAGACTTTCTGAATAAGGCTTTAGAGATAGATCACTGTATTAGCAAATTGAATAAATAAATCACAGCAAGGTATCTGTATGTCTAAAATAAAATTCACAGAAACACTATGAAGTAGAACCTATGAATTACACAGAACCTATGATCTGCACACAGCATATGTAATTTGAGACCTGAGTTATTACATTTTTCTGGTTTATACCATGTTCTTCATCATAAAATAAGCAAACATGCAGCATTCCCATGTACAAAGCCACCAGAAAAACTAGCCAAGGTTACCATTAAGTAAACTCAGCACTTTATGTCAATGCAGCTGCTAAGCTTTTAACCACTCTCTGGTTAAATCGATTGTGCTGATCACTGCAGAGAGAGAGGAAGAAGAAGAGGAAGAACATGTGCAAAATCATCAGTATAATAGATTTCTGAGAGCCAGTAGTTAAAGATCCCAGGCTAGAAACCAGGAGACTATGAGTTCTAGTCCTGCCTTGGGCATGAAGCAAGTTGGGTGGCTTTGGGCCAATCTATCTTTCTCAACTCGAGGAAGAAGAGACGAGCAAACCATTTAAGAAAATGATGCCTAGAAAACTGCAAGGACTTGTCCATATAGCGATAGCCAGTTTGGTCTTGCAATGAAGGTGCTGGACTAAAAATCATGAGTCCATGAGTTGTAGCCCTTCCATGAGAACAAAACTGGCTGGATGACTTTGGACTAGTCTTTTCTCTCAGCCCTAGGAGGAAGGAGGAGGAGGAAGCAGTGGTGGCAAGGGCAAACTAGTTCCAAAATGTTGCCAGAAATCTGCAAGGATTTGTCTTTTTAATCACCAGGAGTCAAGATTGACTTGAAGGCACAAAAATAATAGCAGTAATAAATTCCTAACAACCCCCATTAAAAAAAAAACACTACAATAACAAAAAGTGATTCAAAATAAAGCCGATTCTACTAGACAGGACCCAAAGGGAATGAGTAGAGTCAGTTTAGTCTAGTAGTTACAGCACCAGGCTAGAAACCAGGAGACGGCGAGTTCTAGTCCCACCCTAGGCATGAAAGTGTCATAAAGAAGAATGGAGGATTTTAACAGAAAAAGATTGGTTGGAAGAATGACTTAGGTGGTAAGAAAAGAAATGAGGCAGGCTGGGTCTCCCAAACAGTTCCTGCTGATTTCATCCATGCTCTTTTCTTCCTCACATCTCCTCTTAAACTGAAGTTAGGTGATGAACAATCATCATTTTTGGCAATAACTTATCGGTTCTTTTATAGGAACAGAATTATTCTTAGGCTAGGAGTAGATGTTGGCACTCAAATACTGACCAAGTTGCTACCTTAACGGTAGTTATTTGCTGATGGGAGTTTTTAAATCAACCTCTTCCTAAAGATCAAACATGCTATGCCTCCTTTCTCCCATCTTTTATCCAAACTCCAGCAGAACCTCAGCCGTCAATATGCGTCGTGTTGTAAATTAGTACGGAATCACTTCCTCCTATTGAAAAAGAAGATGATACTTCCACATTCCACAGGATGGCAGGCCACCTTCTTTCTCCTCCCATCACTGCAGAGTTCAGAGCTTTAGATTACTATCTGAAATATAGCAAGATAACAACCAATAGTATCTTCCACCAAGCAATTTCTTTAAAAATGCATTTCCAGGAATCAAGCATTTACAAGCATGATGACAATCTCTTTCCTACAAAGAGAGAGAGAGAGAGAGAAAAGTCAGAGTTTCCCTACACGATAAAAAAGGGATTTAGAAATCCTTTCAAAAGAGGACTTGCTAATTTGTTAGCTAGCAAATATGAGTATGGATAGAGAAAGGAAACTAGGAGAAGAACAATACAAACATGAGTTTTATTGTCCTCTTCGTCTCCTTCCTTTCCATATAGAGCTAAAGCAATCTTCCTAATAGAGAATGCTGGCTGTGGATAATGCGATGAAGCTCATCACATCTGAAAAATCATACAACTGGGGAGAATTGTATTTTGTAAGTACATCATGGTTTATTTGTTTGCTATATTCATATACTCCCAAATCAGATTGACTCACAGCAGGTTACAAACAGATAAAACCAAAACACAATAAAATTCCAAAGATAAAGCAGTCAAATAAACTAAGTTGGTTTTACATATCTCATTCCCACTAATTATAAGTATAATTAAAATATACGGATTGTGAAGAGCTTCCCATAGTCCAAGACATTAATTGAAAAGCAGATAAATCTCCTTTCCACTTCTAAATCTACCCTACCTAACCCTCCACTTGTAAGAAGATATCCTAGAGTTTTAGTACAATTTATTTTGGCAATATATCAAAAACATGGAGTTAAATAATTTAGTTGCTGAGTGGTTGACTATGTGCCATCATGTTGTTTTTGACTCCGAATGACCACACAGACAGATTTTCTTCATGATTATTTATCTCTAACTTGTTCTCTCAAGTCCCAATGGTATAGTCATCACCGCCATAACTAAATCCATCCACCTGCTGGTCACCATTTGCTGCTGGTCACCATTTCTTCTCTTTCCTTCTACTTTTTCCAGCTTTATTTTTATTTTTGATTTATTTATTGGATTTATATGCTGCCAAAATCAGAAGACTCTTGGTGGCTTACAATAAAACTATAAAACAATAAAAATCCATAAAACCATTAAAACCCTTAAAACAAAAAACCCAGCCAAACAGGAAGGAAGGAGCCAAAAAATTATAAAAACATATGTATGGGGAACGGAGGTGACTATTAATCTACTAACCACCTCCAGGATGATGAGTCCCCATAAGAACCCCATGCCAATTGACAGAGCCAGGTCTTCGGGCCCTTTCAGAAGGACGTAAGGGAGGGGGCAGATCTCACCTCTGGGGGCAAGATGTTCCACAGGGCATCTGGAGCAACAGCAGAAAAGGCTCTTCTCCTTGATTGCACCAGCCTAAATTCCTTGGCTGACGGGATCTGGAGAAGGTCTCTTCTGCCGGATCTGGTGGGAAAGGAACTCACCACTGGGGTGACACAGTTCCTCAGGTAATCTGGTCCCATGCCATGAAGGGCTTTACAGATTAACACCAAACCTTGAATTGCACCCAGAAACATACTGGAAACCAGCGCAGCTCGCGGAACAAAGATGTCACATGGGCCAATTTACTGGCATCCAAAATCATCCACACAGCCGCACTCTGCACCAACTGCAATTTCTGGATGCTCTTCAAGGGTAGCCCCATGGAGAGCACATTGCAGTAATCCAACACAGAGATGATGAGGGCATAAGTGACCGAGTGAAGGGAGTCCTGGTCTAAGAAGGGGCATAACTGGCAAACAACGCAAAGTTGCCCAAAGACCCTCCTGGCTGCGACTGCCATCTGCTTCTCGAGCAGGAGTCGCAAATACAGAAGGACTCCCAAATTATGCACTGGATCTAGCTGGGGTAGTGCAACCCCATCTAGAGTTAAAGATGATAAAATCCCAGAACCAGAACCCCCAAACACTCAAATCCACTCAGTCTTGCCAGGGTTCAACCGAAGTCTGTTGTCCCCCATCCAGCCCTGAACAGCCTCCAGACACCAAGTTAGGGCCGAGGCAGCATCACTTGGATCACCAGGGATGGAGATGTAAATCTGAGTATCATCAGCGTACTGATGGTACCTCATCCCATAGCAATGGATGATCTCACCCAGTGGTTTCATGAAGATGTTAAAAAGGAGAGGTGAAAGCACCGAGTCCTGTGGCACACCACAAAGTAGCGGCCGTAAGCTGGACTTCTCTCTCCCAATTAACACTGATTGGGATTGGCCACGGAGAAAGGAGCTGAACCAGTGCAAAACTGCACCAACCAGCCCCAACCCCCCACAGCCAACCTAAAAGGATATTGTGGTCGATGGTATCAAAGCCACCGAGAGGTCAAGGAGGGCAAGGATGGATGCACTACTTCTATCCTGCTTTCACTAGAGATCATCAGCAAGAACAACCAATACTGTCTCCGTCCCATGAGTGGGTCTGAACCCAGACTGAAAAGGGTCTAGAAAATCCATTTCCTCCAGGATCCTCTGCAGCTGCCATGTGACCACTTGCTCCACCATCTTGCCTGAAAAAGGCAGGTGGGAGACTGGAAGATAATTGTCCAGACAGGTGGAGTCCAATGATAGTTTTTTCAACAGGGGGTGCACCAGGGCCTCTTTAAAAGGTCTAGGAAAGACCCCCTATCACAGTGAGGTGTTAATCACTGTGTGGACCCACCTGTTAGTCATCCTCCTGGCAGCGTTCACCAACCAGGAGGTACAAGGGTCTAACTGACAGGTGGAGTCATTTGCCC
>JANHZU010004202.1:326657-337945 GCA_032468055.1 Acrochordus granulatus | reverse complement strand
TTGGTTCCAGTTTGGTGTTCACTAGCATCAGTATGCTGATGATACCCAATCATATCTCTCAACCCCAGGCTGTCAAGATCCTATCCCAGTGCCTAGAGATTGCATGGCTCTGAATAGGGAGAAATGACCAACAAATTGCTACCCAGACTGAGTGGCTATAGAGATTACAGTCACTTAGATTCAGGGTTTTTCCATTTCTACTCTTGAATAGAGTTTGTACTTCTTTATTAAGCATGGTGAGCAATTGGGGGGGGGCTCTTTTTGGATTTGTAGGTCCTGCTCAAAGAGCACATGGCAGCTGTAGGATCTCCTGGAATAGGACCCTTCAGATAGTCATACCTCACAGCTTGAAGCTGCCCTTGAAGGCCACTGAGAAGCTTCAAATGGTCTAGATTATATATAGGCAATGATGGGACCTAGGACACATGCAGTTCTATCATAGGGCCTACCCTCTGTAATAAGGCTCCCCTAAGATCCATGTGGTTCCCACCATGAGAGCATTCAGGGGGTCTTAAAGACCTGGCTATTCTCCAGGCCATGCGTTGGGGTGGATGAAGTTTCTTGTCTTATGTGTTTTTTTTTCTATGTTGTTTAGCTGGATCTTGTTCATTACCTATTGTGCATTGTGAACCTTCCAGATGCTCTGAATAAACAAAACATAAATCAGGATTTTTTAATAAGGATTCTGGCAACAGAAGCTGTTGATGTGTGATAAATCCTGAATCCCCAGCATTAGAGAGAGGCATTTGTCAGGATTAAATGTAGACAGTAATGTTAAATCAACACCCCACAATGACTTTTGATCCCTAGCCTTTTTTATCTTCCTTCTGCTTTTCTCCCAGCCACACTCCAATCCTTATTTAAACAACCAACATGATACAGCTTTGCATTAAATCCTATGACTTTTTTGGTGAACTAAAATCAAAGGATAGCTAAAGAAACTTACATTGTATAAAAAAATGCCATTAAAATTAATCTTTGTGTAGGCACACACACATGCACATGTGTGCAGGTACACACACTGGTGGAGAGGAAAAAACTGAATTTCTACAATATACATACTAATAATTATAACTGAGAAGGAGCAAAAAAGGATTTAGAAATAGAAAAAGTCCAGATAAAACTTACATTTGTGAGCCTTGAGGTCTTCAAAGGAAACTGGGCCATATTCATAATATTCATATTCCCAGGTATAATCAGAATGAGATAATAAGGCATGTTGGGATGTTTTGTTGGACTTATAGTGAGGTTCCGTCATCTCCAGCCTGGATAATACATAAATGATTATAATAAATATCAGTAAAAAGTTTAAAAAGAATAAATGAGATAAACTATTGCAGAATAAAACAGTCCCAATCTTAGTCTGATTTATCTGATTGTGTCTCATCTTTCTACTGAATACTTTCAATGATTGAGAGTCATCCTATCTTATTTCAGAAATTAGGGTTTACCTACCTCTTTCCGGTTTATTGCTAGCATGGTTAAAATCACGTCTTGGTCACAGAGCAAAATGAAAAGCCTAATTTTATGTCTAAAGTGAGAAGCAAAACAGAGCTCAACATATAAAACTAAATGCTATATTCATTCTGAGTTGTGGAAAATTTACCATCACAAGAACTGCTGGAACTCAATAATCAGAAGGTCATCAACAGAGTCTTGAAAGCCTGACAGAAGTTCTTTCTCCTCTTGCCTTTTACTGTTTCTTTACGTACAAAAAATTATAAATTCATATACTGTTTTTTTTCTACTAGAAGATCAGTAAATCTTCCAGTTATAAATTGAGCCTCCAAATTTTGGTGATTATAATAAGGCTCAGCAAAGGAGGGAGAAAAATGAAGATGGAAGGGAGAGAAAAGCAGAGCAGAGCTTTTACACAATAATCTCATAAGATCTTCTTAGAGTATTCATGAAGTCACCTTCTCTACTTCACGGTTTTCATCACAGACAAATTCAAGTGGAACCTGATCAAGTGTAAAAGAAGTGCTGGGGAAAAGTGCAGAGTCTTTTTTTTCCCTGTAGGCATCTCTTTTTAATACTATCACCTCTTCTTGCATCCCAGCCTTTCCTTTTCACTGATTCCTTACCTTACTTCTCCATGATCTTGTCTTCTTTTCCCAGTCTTGTATTAGCATCTTATATCAACAGACTGTTTGTGAATAGCTACTAGCTGTCTTCTTCAATATTACATATGAACACAGCTAAAATCTCTGAGAAAAATATGGGAGGAGCAAGAACAGAGTGTGTCAAAGAGGGTGTCCTTATATTCTAACAAAATGCTCTTCTGCTGAATAAAATTATCTCCAAGCAAAGTAAGAATCAAGTAAGAATCAATGCTCTGACACAGCTTCTTTCATTGTATATATCAGAAGCAGGTACCCCAAAGTATGCCCTACTCATCATATGCTGCCCTTCTACAGGGTCACTCATGTCATCTAGGGAAGAAAATCTAAATGACAATTTGTCACAAGTATATTTGTGTCATTGTGGCCCAACTATTTCAGAAGGTGATATATATTATGTATATAATGCTATATATAACATCAAAATTAAACATGGTGCACATGTAACTACTTAAGCAATTCCCACCTAATTTAGTCAGGTTCAGCCAAGAGGGTTTGCTCATGGACTGTGGCCTCTTAATTCAACCTGTCCATCTGTTTTCTGCTACATGTAATGGCACCACCCAGTATTGTATCCTAGGGCCCTTGTACACATGGACTTGTCTGGATACACACAAAAGATTTAGCTATGAACACTAAAAGAGGAAAAGGAAGAAGCTAGTAGGAATGACTCAGGAATTTATGCTCACAAAGACATCTGTGGGTTTTTGCCAAAGAATAATCAGGCAAATGAAAAACAGCATTACCATAAGTCAAATTAATAATAATCTTGGCAATACATCACCCACTATCAGAGCTTTTAGACAGCTAATATATTATTGCAGACAGCAAGTAGTAAACTCTTTAATAACTGAAGGTACCACTACAAAAATTGGCAACTGAACTAACAAGCTTAAGCTGTACTGCAATTTGCTCAGATGGGGTGGTAGCAGAGCTAGGATATTAATTCAAAGGGAAATAAGATTCCCTCTTAGATAATATGAGACCACAGTTATCCACCTACTAAACATAATCCAAACTAGCAAAGCATGTCAAAAGTTTTAAGTCACAACAATTCAGAAATGTATAAATATTTAAAGGCATTAATATATGGTAAAGAAACATGTATATTTAGAGCCATCAATAGAACAAGGACAAAGTGAAAAACACTTTAGTAATGAAACACCCTACCAAAAGTTATTTTTCTACTATTTTGGTTTTCCATTTAAGTACTGAGATCCATTTTATAGGCTAGTCCTAGCCTTTATAACAAATAAAGCTAGCACTCTAGACGACCGCCAATCCTTTTTCTCTCCCTCTATTTCTCTTTCATCATTGTCAGACTCTTAAGAAACATGGATAAGGTTGAGGGAGTAATTCAGCAAGGTCGAGAATGCCTTCAGTTGCCAATCCTATAGCTTGCACTGTTTTCTCTGTTCATACTACCTTAGAGGACTAGAAGCACAGGTAGCCAAAAGAAGAGGAGTTACGAACTGATGCGGTTGCCAGAACAAGTCAAAGAGAGTGTGTATTCTTTTTAATCCTCGGGGGTCAGAAATCTTAATTGTCAGCTGTAGTTGCATGAATGTCCATGGCCCAGCGAAAAAAGGAACAGGGATGATGAACTATTCACTGCATGTAAAATACATAAGGGGCAGAATGTGCCCTGTGACGATAGTGTCCTTTCTATGGGAGTCTCACAAGCAAGTTTATCCCACTGACCTCCATGAGAAATAGGATACTGAGGTAGCCTTTGCTCTGACTCAGTAGGACCCTCCTACGTTCTCTTCTAGGAATCAAGACTGGAAAATGTTCAATAAGAAATATGCTTTTCTGCAACCTCTCTTCATGAAATACTTCTTAAATCACAAAACATTTTTCTGTTTCAAAATTTACAATCCTAGGTTCTTAAAGACCACTTCTTTAAAAATATATTTGTGGTGGGAAAAAAACTCCTCAATTAAAACTGAGCAGAAGTGTGGCCTGTGGGGGGGAAAACTATAATAAAAAATAATAATTTTTTATAAAAAATAAAATAAAATTATTTCAGAATTCTCCTGCTTGGACAATAACCAGTATAAGACTAATGAGTGTAATACTGTGGCTGCTTTTACTACTTAACCTAATTGCTGTGTCTCGCCTTGGCTTTTAATTGCATTCATCAAATAATAGAGTATAGGGAACTGGCTCATAAGTATGCCTTGTGGAGGAGTGAGAAACTGATTCTCAGTGATATTGAAATCTGACTCGGGTCTGCTCATATAATTCAGCAAACAGAAAGTCAAATATAACAAATATAGCAGGATGAAGTCTTTCACAAATACTGGCATGGTCAAAAACATCTCATTATTTTAAAAGATCAACTCCCAGGCTCAAATATTTAAAATGTCATCTCTTCATAGAAGACAGTGCAGTGTTTCCTGTTTCTACATTAAATGTATTATTTAAATTTTATAGAACTTATTAAAATGAAGGAAAATATTTTAATTAGGCATATTCATTGCCCTTTTATTATTATCAACAATAACTTCTCCATATGCTGTTATATCAATATTATATATACATGGAAGCAGTGCAAAAAGAGACATGATTGCTTAATTTGAATGTAAGCATTTGTAATAATAACATTAGGGAGGACTGAATAAAAAAATCTTCCCAAAATAGCTATCCAAAATCCAACTAGAGACATTTTTCTTTTTTGAAAGCAATCTATCTTTCCTTTGTAATAAATTATAAAATTATGAAAGCATTTCTGCTGAAACTGCTATATTTTGTTGATCAAGGGATAGAAAATTTAGATCATAAGAAAACCTTGTATTAGCTCAGCAGTCATGCAGCCCTGTGTGCGAAAAAGCTTTGAATGAAAACGTGTCTTTTAAAACCCGATAGACAAATGTCTAAGCATAAAACAGAAGCCATCAATTTGGGGAAGGAGGTGCAAAAAACAGAAAAGGTCAAGCCAACCATTAAGGACACAGACTCCACTTGGGGGCTTCAGTGCATATGCAGAGTTGGTTGAGAAAAAGAAGAAATGAAAGGGAATAATGCTGGCATTTAGATACTGCAGCAGATAAAGACTGAAAGCAAAATCTCACATATTTATTTACTTATTCATACTGATTTTTAAATTAACAAAAAATTAAAAAGAGAAGAAAAAGATGCATAAAAATGCTACAGCAAAAAAGGGAAAATATGAAGAAAAAATAAAATATTATCTGCCATTAAATGAATAAATAGTTACAATTCTATACATATTTGTTTAATGCAAATATTTTTTTCTTAGGTGAGACTTGTTGAATAATATTTGCATCATACAAGTCTAAAGTATTTTAAGAGGAGTTGAATCCCAAGTAAGTCCTTCAGGAAAGACAGATTGTGATTCTATCCACTTGCACAATAAGTTCTTTCTGATATCAGTGGTCCAGTCATCCAGTCACCAAATTATTTAGTGCTTTCATCTGTTCTGTTTTATCCTAGAGATGTAACATGATGAACACATTTTAGGTGTCTACATAGAACATTCAGAACAGATATGTAGATAAGCTTCTCAGGAACAAAATCTTAGACCTTCTAAGTGATTTATATGTTATATTGAATGTATAATTCCATATATGAGTATTGATTCTGGTGTAAAGTTTGCCTTGAGATTGTCTGCTTATTTAGGTGACTGCTAGAAATACAGCTGTTTTGGACTAATCAATAAAAGGGCTAGCTGTCTAACAACGTAAGTCCCTAAAACAGAAGTATTGTTTAGTTAGAAAGACTTCATGATATACACCTTGAAATCATTGTTAACTTGCAGCTCTCAAAATATATACAGTAGCATATTTTAAAAAGGCAACTGTTTCATCTGTTAATGAGTTGGAAAGGTACAGCATGGAATTTTACTCTCATACTTACATAATTAATAAAATAGACAACTATAACTAGCAGACTACAGATGAGTACTGTATGTCTATTAAAATGCAGCCTTTGGCCATATTTCCCTTTCTCTATCATACAACATTTAAAAAAAATTCCTTTAATTTTTTCTTATTCTCAGTTTTTATATATCTGATTAGAGATATATATTTGTGTTGTAAAGGTAAAAAATAAAGGGTTTCCCCTTTCAGTCATGTCCGACTCTAGGGGCCAGTGCTCATCTCTGCTTCATACTTCCATGGTCATTTTAGACACCTAAAATGTTTTCATCGTGTTGCATCTGCATGACTGTATGCCGAGGTGCATGGAACGCTGTTACCTTCCCACCAATTTAGGTCTGTGAAGACTCTCACTCGTCCAGGGTAATTGCATCGCAACAAAAGTTTAAAAAGCAGGCATCTGGATTGGATTTTTCAAGTAGAAGACGTTTCACCTTTTATGCAAAAGGCTTTCTCAATTCTGAAATTGAACTGGTAAGAGAGCTGGTTTACTAATTTACCAATTTAGGTGGTAATTATATTTATCTACTTGTATTTTGCGTGTTTTCGAACTGCTAGGTTGGGAGGAGCTGGGGGAATAACAGGAGCTCACGCCATTACACAGCACTTGGGTCTTGAACGAGGCCTGCCAACCTTCCGGCTGATAAGCCCAGCATCTTAAGCGCTAGGTGCTGCGCCCTCACATTTGTGTTGTAACAGCTTCTATAATCTGTCCCTGCTTTTAAGTATTTTTTACCATTTATCAAACTGAGCTTCTCATGGAGCTCTCCAAGGTGCTAATCCTGATTTGCCTTTAAAGTTGCTTTGCTGAGATCCGAATCTTGCTTCACGGTTCCCACACGGATTTCTGCACTGCTTGGCTAGGCTACCACCCGCTTTTTCAGAAATACATGGCAACAGTTAAGGGCTCAAGATAGGTCTCAGTTTCTCCCCTGTGAAGCATAGAAGTTTCTTCTCCACGGATTTATAGATTCAGCACAGTGACAAAGCAGACTTCCCCAACACTGATTCACTCGAGATATTAGACTTCAATTCTCAAAAACATCCAGTTTGGAAATTTTGCAGGGCATGGGATGTAACAGAGTCGTGAAAAAATGGAAGCAAAGGCTGCCACTCATGTTCTCTATTTCAGAATACAAGAATCACTTCTAACAATATAGTGCAGGTTTCATAGAACAGTTCCATAGAAACTGCAACAACATTTGACTCAACAACAGAGCATGTCAAAAAGTGCTCCCCCCAGAAAAATACAAAGCAGCTCTTCCTTTGCCTGCAAACTGAGACTGTTGGCCACAAAAATATTTGATTTATTATAGAAATTGCACTGAAGCAACTATGTAATAATCTCCAGTTCTTAATGTTTAAAAAAAGTTATATTGATTTGTTTTATTATCAGTTTCCAACAGAGGCATGAAGCAATACAGAAAGTACTGCATTTTGTAATACAAATGTGCACAATGTATTTGCTGAGCTCTTGATGAAAAAATGGGCATTAATGTCTGATTTATTCCCACCCACGCTTGGAACATTCTGACCTGCAAGCATTCTTTGATGAACCTACAATGAAGAGAAAGGCTAAATACAGTTACTGTTTAAGTATGTGTTGCCTTGGAAACCTATATGGAAGGACAGGTGGGATATAAATGTTTAAAACAATTACATGAAATGAAATAGCATCATGTCAACACTGCAGCAAATACAAGACTCAAAGTCCTCTGCAGCTTTGCCTCACCCAATCTTTCTGATTTTATTTCCAGAATATGCACCTGCCAGTGATATATTTTATCTATCACCCTCAGCTGCCCACTTCCAAAGAATCTTCCATGTTTTATTTAGTCTTCTTTCATATCCATAGTGCAAGATCCAAAGCAGTAAACTTTCCAGATAGAAAGTACAAGCTCTGTAGCAGATAGAAATCTAAGTGGGGAGACAGACATTCTGTATAGATGATGGGATATTTTAAGAAGATTAGACCTAGCATTTGATCCTCTCTGGTTAAAATAATTTAAAACCATACTAAAAACTCTTACAGAAAAGGGAACTTTTTCTTCCACAATAAAACCTCCATAAGCCAACTGTTCCCTCATATATTGCAGCATCCAGTTCTGTTGTTCTGCTCCTTTTCACATACAACTCTAAGTACACCGATTAAAATATTTTGAGATGCTGAGTTGTTGGCTTTTCTATATGACAATGACCAGGACCAGAAACCTCTCCCAAGCAAAATTAATTCCAGCTTCCTGCTCCCTTACAGAACGTTTCCTATGTTCCCTTAGTGCTTATTCAACAATATTATAATTTGCTCTCCTCAGAGCCTATCAACTAAATTAATGGCATGAAAAATGAGATTATGAAATCTCTCAGAGTTCAGATCATTAATTTATAAATCCAGGTTGAAGTCATGCTATGACTTCATAGTTTTTTTTCATAGGCTTATTCCAACATCTGGAAACTTTGCCATCTACTTACATTGAGACTGCTATAGGTAAAGGGACATTTCTTGGTGACTTTAGCTAAGCTGTCCTTCTCCTTGCCTTTGGTATTTATTTGTTTATATCCTCCCTTTATTATTTTTAAACAACAAAGGCAGTGAACATATTTAACACAACTTCCTCCTCCTATTTTCACCACAACAGCAACTCTGTGAGGTGCGTTAAGCTGAGCTGAGAGAGAGTGACTGGCCCAAAGCCACCCAGCGGGCTTTCATGGCTAAGGTGGGATTAGAATTTAGAATATCTTGGATGCTAGCCTGTTACCTTCTATATCTATGTTTCTGAATATCTGTATATCTGTATCTATATCTATCTATGTATCTATATATATATATATATATATACAGTATATATATATATAGGTATACACCTAGAACTATTTGTTTCCAATTTGACATATCCAATTCCTACTGCTGCTTTGTCATAACAATGTCAGAGATGTTCTTTATCAAAAACCAATATTAAACTACATTGATTTTAGGCCTTAACTTGATTCTAAAGATAAAAAATAAAGGTTTCCCCTGCCAGGTGTTGCCGACTCTAGGGGGAAGTGCTCATTTTTGTTTCCTATGCAAAGAGCCTGTGTATCCGAAGACGCTTCCGTGGTCATGTGGCTGGCATGATTATACACCAAGATGCATGGAATATTGTTACCTTTCCCACTGAAGGAGTTATCTATTTATCTACTTGCATTCTTATATGCGTTCTAACTGCTAAAGTGGCAGGAGCTTGGACAAGTAATAGGAGCTCACCCCTTTACGCGGCAATGCTTGGGTCTCAAACTGCTGAGCTGCTGACCTTCCAGCCACAAGCCCAACTTCTTAACTGATCAGCCACTGCACCCCTGACTTGATTCTACAAAACAACAATTTGCCTTCCTGTGGCTGCTGACATAAACCTCAGGTATGGCTCCTGGGAGAGAGGAAGGCACTTCTCAAACTCATTTCAACTACTCTGCTCTAAAGCTTATGCTTCAGAGGAGTTATTTATGATTCACACATTCCCAGACTGCATGGCTGAATTAGGCTATGCCAATAGGTCCAGATTGTATTCCATTGTTGACAATGGCATCATAAATGCAGAACAGGAGAAAAGAATTTAGAGTACACTGAAATATCAGTTACACAGGAGGTAAATTAATGAGTTAACATGAAGATTTCTATTATTTGCAATAACACTATAAAAGAAACATACTCTGGACACACATTGTAATCAGGACCTGAAGAAGCAGCTTTCTAAACTCAAAGCATAGCAATAAAATAGACAAGGTACAAACAGTCCTGCATAAAGACATTACATGGAATTATCCAGGAGAGGAAAGGAGGAAATCAGGGTTTTAAAAGCATTGCTCCTTAATTTTGTCCAAATTTAAAAGGCTGAGAAGAACAGGACATCATTTTCAGTAGTGCTTGAGGCAATTTGAAATTTGTTTAGAGCTTAGCAACAAATAATTCAATGAAGCCTGTTCAAACTCTACCTGAACTGTAAATTGCACTTTGCAGATTGAGTACCATCCCATGCAGCCTATCTCAAATTATGTGACCTCCAGATGTACTTACTCCTTAGAATCTGGACACATCTGGTGAGCATGTTTCAGGCCTTCCATTTTTTCCTTCTCTCCAACTCTTTTCTTTCCATTTTGGTTTGGTCTTGATATCACCTTTTCTGTGGCTTTCTATTTTTCCCCCAAAGATCCAACATAGGTGTATGTTGTGCAGAGTTATTGAAACAATAAGGGTTTATGGTTTCCTTAAATAAGAGTATTACAGCTTCTGGATGATTTTACAATTTATTGATATTTCATTGCACCTGGATTTTGTGTTTTTGCTATATGAGCTCAGATAAACAAGAAAAGGTGGAGGAACATTATCTATTTGTTATTGTTCAATCACACATTCGTGTCCGACTTTTCGCAACCCCAAGGACTGCAGCAAGCCAGGCCTTCCTGTCCTGCACTGCCTCCGAGTCCCCCAAGCCCACACCCATCATACGACTATGCTATCTAACCATCTCATCCTCTGCTGTCCCCTTCTCCTTTTGCCTTCAATCTTTCCCAGCATCTTTCCAGGTCTTTTTTAATGAGTCCTCTCCTTGCATTATGTGGCCAAAGTACTTGAGCTTCAGCTTCAATATTTGTCCCTCCAATGAGCAATCAGGTTGATTTCCTTTAGTACTGACTGGTTTGATCTCTTTGAAGTCCAAGGGGCCCTCAAGAGTCTTCTCCAGCACCACAATTTGAAGACATAAATTCTTCAGTGCTCAGCTTTCCTTATGATCCAACTATCACACCAATATATTACTATTGGAAAACCACAGCTTTGACTATACAGACATTTGTCAGCAAGGTGATATCTCTGCTTCTGAATATGCTGTCTAGGTTTTCCATAGCGTTTTTCCCAAGGAGCAAGCATCTTTTAATTTCATGGCTGCAGTCATCATCTACAGTTATCTTGGAGCCCAAGAAGGTAAATTCTGTCACTGCTTCCATTTCTTCCCCCTGTATTTGCCAGGAAGTGATGGGACCGGTTGCAGTGATTTTAATTTTTTGAACGTTTTGCTTTAAACCAGCTTTTGCACTCTCCTCTTTCATCCTCATCAAGAGGCTCTTTAATTCCTCTTCACTTTCTGCCATTAGAGTATTTTAAGCACAACCTTGCTAGCGTGTGAAACGAGCACAATTGTTTGAACACTCTTTGGCATTGCCCTTCTTTGGGATTAGAATGTAAACTGATCTTTTCCAATCCTGTGGCCATTGTTGAGTTTTCCAAATTTGCTGG
>JANHZU010004202.1:262361-274110 GCA_032468055.1 Acrochordus granulatus | reverse complement strand
CAAGACAGGGGGGCCTGGCGTAATGCAGTCCATGGGGTCGCGAAGAGTCGGACATGACTGCACAACTGAACAACAACAAACAGCATCATAACAGCCTCATGTCCTTGCTTTATCAAAGCAGCTCTCCAAGATACAGTTTCCAATGTGAAATCAACAAAACAAACGCTCCTTAACTTCCATTCTTGCGAGTTTCCCACTGCCAAGTAACTATTTCGTTATCATCATCATTATTTGCAAGACCAAAAATAGGGGGGAGGTACAAATTAGAAATGGAAAAAATATCAAAGAAGAATTAAGGTTTTTTTTCCTATGACATTAACCTTTTGAAGCTTTCTTTACATTTTTTTAAAGATGCAGTTGAGTCAAACAAAGTATGACGGGCCATAGTTAGCTAGCTACATATTAGCAAAAGAGCCAAAATGAAGACTATACAGCAGGCCTACATATTGCACACTAAATGAATGTGGGTATCTTATGTCAGACTGGCTAAAAGGTCTAATCCTCCCTGTTGTAGCATGACCCATGCAATACTTTCCTTTTTTCCCATATCCCCAAAGGGGAGACACAATAAGGATAACTTTGCTATGTATAGTTTAGTCGGTAACTTTGGGTTTTGGCCCTCCTGGATCCAGAGAATTATCAAATTTGACTCTCAATGGGATAACATTCCTCCAGCAGGAATGGTGAACAGTTTGGTGGACCTCCTGGACTCATGGCTCCTGCTTGAGATGCAGGTAACAGTTGTGGCTAGAGGGGAGCCTTTGCACAAATTCATCTTGTGTGCCAATGTCACAAATTTCTTAACTGGGAGCCTTTGCTCACAGTCACTTTATTGCTGTCTACTCTACACGGGGGGTGCCCTGGAAATTGCAGCTGGTCCAGAATGCAGCAATACATACACTTGTGGGTATCCCATGGTTTCCCCACATTTCACTCAAACCCACATTGCTGCCTGTGCTCTGCTGGTTTGAAAGATGCCATTTACTTTCCAGGTGCAATCCAAATCTGGTACTGGTTAGCATCTTTAAAGCCCTGCATGACACAGGGCTAGCCTCTCTCTGAGAGTATCTGTCCACAGATAGGATGGGCCCAATTCCAAACCCCTTTTCTTAGATGTTGTCATTTGGCAGTTCATAGGAGGCATACCTTGTCAGCAGTGGTCTCTGTTCTGTGGAACACCCTCCCTGGAGATTCAGCAAACCCCCACTCTGAGATGGGCAGCAATACAAATTGATCAGTAAATTATAAATGCATGAATAAATGGAGTGCTGCTATCGGGTGCTGAGAGTTGATTTGGGGATGTTAGTTTTTATTGTTTCTTTTATGTTCTTATTGCTGTTGGTTTGAATTGGTCAGAGTTATGTCACATGTGATAGGTAACCACATACATCTCTTAAACAATTACATAATTTAATTTTGGTTAATGGAGAAAATGTTCTCCTTGCTTTGCCGACTACAGCTGCTACTGCACTATTCTGTATTCTGTCTCTTTGTATTATTACTATGTGACAACTCTGTTATTGTTTTTTAAGTGTTTTACGATAGTAGTTAGTATCTGCATTGCATTGTCTTATAGAAATTACCATATTAAAATGGCTAATAATCATTAATTTGTTCCGCTATTTTAAATTTACTAAGCTTTTTATTCTAATAACTACTGTTTTAATTAGAAGTAGTTGCATAGATACATTTGAGTGAAAGTAAATTCTAATAGATTATTGTGAAAAAACTATTTTCATAATACATTCTAATTTTATTTGAGCTATATATAATTTAATGAGATACCATGGGGAACTGGTTATATAGAGAAAAGAAGCAGCATTTTTATTGATGGTTTTCCACTGAAATAACTGGTAACTTGCCATTTTAATTCTATATTGTAGAGAGAGAAAGATAAAGCACAGATAAAGAGATTTTGGCAAGACCGCCCAAAAATGCCATGGGGTTCGAATTAACATCTAAATTTTTTAATTAGATTCAGACTGTTGTCTACTCTAATCTGGGAATAAGTCCAATGAACAGTGAAGGATTTATCACTTCAGTAAAGATACAGGAGACCACAATGCATAGACCAATTTCTAACCAATAAAGTAACTCTTGTTTATGTTTTTTATGCTCTTTTTCTAATTCAGGCATTACTACTGGAAAAATATGTAAAATGTAGTATTTTGATTCCTGTAGAAGCATCTACCTATCTATGTTTGTCTCAGAAGTGCTGACTGCCAAGCAGCTTTTAAACAGATGAGAGGGTTAAATATTACATTTTATATTCTACTAGACAACCTGTCCCCCATTGAGTCATCATTTCAGAGATATTTCTTACCTAAACAGAGAAATGGAATGACCATGGGTGGTCAAAAAAGCAGTGAGAGCAAGAGCAACTTCTGACTTCCTGCCAGCTTCTCCATTGAGTCCCTTGTGGGACTCAGGCAGGGAGCATCATAAATCCTCACTCCCTCCTTTCCTCCTCTCTTTCACCCTTCCTTCATTTCTCTTCCTCCCTACCTCCTTCCCTTCTTTCCTTTTTTCCCTCTCTCCCTGCCTCTCTCCTATTCTGCTGGCTTTCCCATTTACTTTGCCTGGGGGAAGCTTGCAGGGACAAAGTCAGTGGAGAAACCAACAGAAAGTTGCAAGTACAAAGGCACCAGAAAGGTAAGTGGCTGCTTCCAGGTTGGTGATTGAGTGAAGGGGTATGCGGGGGTTTGAGTCAAAAATAGTACTGCACAGGAGTCCAGAAGAGATGCCATGTGGGTTGGGAACAGTGTGGGTGTACACCAGAGATGTTGTGTGGGTTGGGAAGGGCAGATGGGCAATGTAGGTCAGGAAAGGTGCCCAGAGAAGGTAAAAAGGGCTGCACAGGTCAAGTAGTGCATGCGGGAGGGGGTCACATGGATCAAGAAGAATACATGGGGGCTACAGGGGTATGTGAGAAGTGCCATGACGGTTGGGGATGATATATGGGGGTGACATGGGTTGGAAAGAGTGCCTGGAGGTGCTTGGGGTACACAAGAGATGCCATGCAGGCCAGGAAGGGGGAGATGCAGGTCAGGAAGGATGCATGGAGGTACTCAAGAGATGCTGCATGGTTTGGAGAAATTACACAGAAGGGGTGTAGGGTTGCAATAAAGGTCCCACATAGATCACAGAAAACACGTAGGGAGGGGCAGCCTGGGTCAGGGAGAGTGTGTAGAGATACTCAAGAAGTACTGCATGGGTTGAGATGATATGCAGGGGGGAATGCAACTCGGGGAAGACACATGGGGGAGAGCATAGATCAGGGTGTGCGCAGACAAGGTGGCTGGGCCAGAAGGGTACAAGTGGGTTCCTTATTCCCTGTTCTTCTCTTCCTTCCTCCCCCCTCCCTTCCTTTTCTTTTCTTTTCCCTTCTCTTCCTTTTTCTTCCCTTCCCAGCAGGCAGAAAAGTGGCTACTGCTGAGTGGGGGAGGATGCAAAGGATTGAGAGACTGGTTTGGAAACTCATTTGGAAACTGTCATGGAACATGAAAATGAAGATCACATGACCAGAGCAGCAGCACAACAGCCAGCAGCGCTGAAGCAGCCACTATTTTTCTAAACTTCATTCCCTCAGGAGTCATGGGTCCCAGATTTTGGACAGTTAGTTCATTTAAGGTACCTTGTTTCAAAAATTGTTGCCCTATGATGAACTGTTTCACCCAGTTAAAAGTCATGACAAGAGTTTTCACAATGTATCAATAAATAAGGCATGCAATGGAAAAAAGAAGAATTCTGAAACCATTGGGAAATATAATATTTCTATATTTTATAGAAATAGCTCTGTATATGCTTGCCCAAACTTTGATGAATTTTAGAATTCAATTATATCAGTGCTATTAATTTGAAATAGATTGTGTAAATATCCAAAAATATATCCTCATTTGCATTGTTTGCATTGTTGTTGTTATTCTTTGTCAGATTTATATTCTGTCTTTCCTTCAGAAACATACTTTACTTGTCAAATAACCAAAGTTTTCTGAGCAGATGACATCATTTTAAAAAAATAATATAATCAGTATGAATAATTTTTAAAAGTATATTAATAAATACCAAAAGCAAAACTAAATCATAATAAAATATATAATAGCCACTGCTCTACTTTAATATGGGCTATTAAAAAAAACTCTAAAATTACACAAAAAGCTAGAAGACCGAAGTGGAAGAGCAACAACAGAAGTAGCAGCAGTACCTGGTGCCAAAGAAATACAATCATGCAATGATTCAATGCTTACTGGTATATACCTTATATTTCAGAAGACAGATTTATCTTTTCAGAGTTAAGCAAACTCAGAGGTGGAGAAAGAGGAAGGATTATAATTCACGTCACTATGAATTGGAACTAAGTTTATTTAGAGAAATGCTTCACGTGTCCACATGTCTATTGTGATGCTCTACAAACGCACAAGAGCATACAGTGAGATCCTGGTAGATTGGAGTGTGTTATTCCAAACAAGGAGTGTGCTCACAGATGGCTCAGGGTGAGATTTAGCATGATGGTGCTAATGGCACTTCTACATGGGAATATCTAGATGGAAAACATTCCCTACTCTTAATATCTACTTCTCCGTGGATGTGGTCCGCGCATTGTTTTTGCTGGAAAGCACTGCGTACTTTCAGTTGCGTATGACAAACAGCATTCTGTGCCCACGACCATTTATAATGTGAGGCTGGGTGTGTGAATACTTCCTCCTAGTTCAGCCAGACATCAGCTTTGCTTCACCAGGAATGGGAGAAAAACATTCAAGGTAATTAGTTTGTCACCTCTTTATCACCAATGTCACTGTGCGGTTGAGAACCTTTTATTACCAAAGATTCCACGGTCTGGTCTGGACGACTGGTGATTTTCAACTCAGAGCTACCTTCTCTCGCTCGTTCACGCGGTCCAGATGGAAAGTCAGTTTGCATCTACATTATATGCATTAGTCTGTTGATAGTGTATTGAATTTCTTCCTCTTTAGAGCCTGATGATTTAAGACCAGGATATTTATTTATTTATTCAGATGAGTTGCAAAACAAAAAAAAGATATAAAAACCTTTTCTCTGTCAAAAAAGATAGCATCAGTGTGTGAATTTAACGTGTAACTGTGATTGTACAGAGCAATTCAGTGGAAGCAAACACACTGCTGAAATTTTGGGGATCGCTGCTGGAACAACTATGATCAGAGATCCAGGTCACTATAGTTATAGGAACTGAAGATCTCTGAATTATATGGTGATTATTTAAAGTGAGTTGCAACTGTGAAACAATTTATCACAAGTGACTCAAAAAACAGAAATACTGACTGCCTGTGCTCTATAAATGCAATTCTGGCCCTGTCATAATTTTGCAAATAATAAAATAAAAACCTACATTGCACTTCCTTACATCTGATATATTGTTCATCATAAAAAAGGTATTTTAAAAAATAAATTCAGTCATCCTCAATTTTGTAACAACCCCACAAAAACTTTGTACCGTTATTTTTATGCATCATTCAAATGCTAGTATTTCAGATCTAGACTCCAGTTTTCAAACGTCCAATTATCTAGAAGGAAATGCTGAATTGAATAATGAGTTTCAGTGCACTTTTGTTTCACTGAAAATCTCCTTAAACTTTGCTTAGGTAGCAATCCTCATGTATCTGAGTTAAATTTGGTTGAATGCAGGGCAAACCTTTTCTGTAATGGCATCCAGACTTTGGGACTTACTGGTTGTGGAGTTGTCTTTGCTGTATCTCCTCATTCTTTCTTGGACACCACTGAGTCTCTGAAGAGAGAGATGCATTTCCCAGAAGACATTTGGCCTTATTTTAATCTTGACTCATGATTTGAAAGTTTTTATCTGCTGCCTTTTTTTCTCTGTAATGATCTCCTCATTTAAAAAAATATTTAAGATTTTAACTACCATGGCCGGATTTTAATGAATAAGAATACGTATAATTAATGCATGAATGGATGGATGGTTTGCCCAGTAAGTACAGCGGGATACAATTCTTGTAAATGGACTTACTTAGGACTGCAGCCTCAGTGTGAGGTGGGTAAGGCAAAAAAGATTAAGCCAGGACAACCCAACTCATCAGACGTAAGCATGTCTCCTTTAATGCTGAATAAACAAAATTCTCATTCCGTTCCAGATTTAAAACTTTATAATATTGATAAAAACAACCATGGGAAGCTTACCTCGGATACTGTAGTAAACTTCCTTTCCTCACATACAAATAGCCAGAAAAACTTCAATATGACAGTAAAAGAAAAGAGTGCTTCCAAGTCAGTTTTGACTTCTGGCAACTTTTTCTGCCTTTGCTTGCTTCCTAGAGCGGAGAGAGAGGGACAGGTCCACGGTCACCCAAGTGGCTTCGCACCTAAGGCAAGACTAGAACTCCCAGTCTCCTGCTTTCTAGCCTGGTGACGACCACAGTTGAGCCCCGAAGTTTGGTCAGAAGTCAGTGAGGTCATTAAGATGACTAGATTTTATGACTATCTTTACAGTGGTCATTAAGAAATCACTGCAGTTGTTAGGTGAATCACATGGATGTCAAGTGAACCATATGGTTGTTAAGCAAATTCATTCTTTTGAGCGGGGATTTTTTCTTGGAAATGGGCAAAAAAAGTCAGAACCTAGCAAAAACTGCCACAAATTGTGGTCATATGACAATGGGATGCTGCAGCTGATTGTAAATGCAAGTTGGTTGCCAAGTGCCCAAAATGCAATCACATGACTGGGGGGCGCAGAATGTGGCAGTCATAACATCATGGGTCGTAAATAACTTTTGGAGGGTCCATCATAACTTTGAATAGTGATTAAATGACTGGATGTTAAGTGAGGACTACCTGTACGCTAATATTTTGTGGAGTCTATAGCACTGATTATATTATCTAGTTGGGTAATGAAATGTCTGCAAGCAAACAACCAAACATAGAGAGCATTGAGGGCCCCACAGTTCAACCCTGAGCTACAAATATTCTCTTCTATTGGTGCTAATCTTTTATTTGAACTATAAATACGGCAGTGCTCACGCAACATAAATATAACATTTTAAAAGTCCCATAAATAACATATCCAATCAATGAAGTAATTAAGCGAGGGGGAAAAAGGGAAAAGAGAAATGCAGACAGGAAAATAGACTTCATGACATTCTCTCTCCTCTCCTAGTAACAGCCAAAGAAACTTGGTGTCTACGGAGACTTTACAACTCTGTCTTACCCAATCTAATATAAAGTTGGAATCCTTCAATGTAAAGTAGCTGCACCGAGCATTATTTTTACTTCCAAGAATATTTCCAGCTGCTCCTCAGAGCATTCTTGGAAATCTGACTACTTGTACTAAATTTAATTTGTACTAAAACGTTTACAAATTTCCAAAATTTGTATGGCCTGTTTCTGAACTGTTGCAACAGTAAAGAATCTAACTTACCAAAAACTAATACATTTATTGTAGATAATTCCATGGTGTTGTGGCATGCTCTCTTGGGAATTCTGGAAAGCGCAGTTGCAACACCTAAGTTGTGGAAAGCTGTGTAACCTATATAGGTGTATAGAAATACCAAAATGAATATAGTATTAGCTGTATAGAAATATACACACAAATGCAAATTTAATAATGCTAGTTATGATTGCCAATAACTAAATTACCAATACATATAGGAACTGATTAGTGTTTTCTTTTCAGTCCAGTTATTACTAATTAGATTGTTGCACAAACTTTCAAAATCCTGTGGTTTGTGTCAAAATTAAACAACTTATCTTTTGGCTGTAATTTTGCACCTATCAGGCTTTAGCAGCCTCAGTGCACACAGTTGTTCACAGTCTTGAAAATCTATTTAGATCAGACAGCTTATTCAGACTTTATTCCTTGCATTCAAAATGTTTTCCCTCCTATGTGGTGTAATCTTATTGTTATAATTCCCTTTTCTTCTCAATTAATCGTAATCTGGCTATTTATATATAGAACCCTATGGCCAGGTTCTGTGTCACAAGGGATTTGTTTACAATGCTATTGTTGTAGGCAGTGTTAAGGGACAGGGCTAGCAATTCCAATTAATTTCCAGTTGTAACCCAGAATGGTGTTAAATGTGCAGCATGATGGAAATGACCACATGGAAAATCATCCCTATTAGAGGAAACAGCGGAAATAAATATGCTGTCATATTTGAAAGCCCAATTTTTTTATTTGAAAGTCAAATAATGTTACAGAATCTCTGATTTTTCTACCCTCCAAGTTCCTCATTCTGTGGTTTCTATATTGGGACCAGAATTGAAATAAAGTATTTTGCCAAAGATAATATAGATATTATCAGTATATTTTTCTACAGTACGTGTATTTTTAAAACTAAGGTTTGAAAATCTAATTTCAGTTATAAATACTGGATGATTCACATTCCTTCACACTTATTTCCTTCTCACATCTTGTTTGATTTCTCATCATGTGATGGCTTAAGTTTTGATGACTCACAACTACAAAGCAGGACATTATCATTAAGTGCTAGTCACCACATGGAAAATCTGATCCACATACTGTAAAGTTGGATTATGTGGATTCAGTTTGATCCACAACTTAGTTTAAGCATTATTTTCAGATGAATTTAGTAATCTCAGCCTTAATTCTCTGTTAAGTCTGAATTTTGTGTAACTTTCAGATAAAATATCCGGGCTTTACCAGTTTGTTAATTAGGGTGTAAGTCTGCCGTTGATTTGTCTCTCACTGCATATATTGAGCTGGTAGCTTAAGTGCTTGTTCTTGATCAGGAAACCTGCTGTTGGAGGAGGCCAAGGAAAATATTTCTTATTTTGCCTGAATAATAATGGTTTTTTTTTTAAAAAAAAAGCTGCAAAATAACTTTTTTGAGCAAAGCTAATATTCTGCCAATGTCACTAGTACAGGTAGTGACATTAGCAGAATATTCTAGAGTTTTGGAGTTTGCTAATAGTAGATGTAATTTTAGTCAAAATAAGTCTGATATTAACAAATTAATAAAGTTTTTTTCATAATTGGTAAAAATTAAATATTATTTTTAGGGTCAGAATGCATGTGAATATGTTGGCAGATGTGGCTAATTCTAAAGGTAGCAACATTTTTGAAAAATGATTCTATGGATAGAGAGCGAGAGATTGACAGAATCAAAATACGAGCTTATTTATTTGTCAAATTTACACACTGCCCATCTCATCTAAGTGACCCAACCTATTTATATTTGTATTAAACCAAAGCTCTCTTCTATTTAAATGCTTAGATATCCCAGGAGAGCTGATTAAACATATACTATTTATACATCGCTATTACTTTAAAAAACATAATTGCAGGAGAATTGCACGTGGGTGTACGCAGAAGCATCTAGCTGTCCTTGGCTGATCTAGTAAACAAAGCAGGGTGATTTTGCTTAGTTGATGGATGGGCCCAACCTGGGAAATGGAGGGCTGCAGTTAGATTAGGAAGTCAGCAAGACATATTGAAGGACTGCCATAGTCAACCCTTCTATTTCATGCCAGGAAACCTGAATGGATATGTCCATAAAAGTAACTAGGGACTGAGCTCAATTCAAGAGAGGCACCTCTGTGTTATTTTCTCTCCCGGTCTGTAAGATTCAAGCATGATTATTATTATTTTCTGATTCAGTCTATATAATGGCAATAGAATTCAAAAGAAGTTTGGCCTAACCACTTGCCGTATTCTCTGCTCTGAACAAAATAAACAAGAATAATTGAGTGGGATTATGTCCTATAATTTATACAATAAAGACAAAGCCACTGTGGCGATCTTCCTTGACTTTGTACCTTCAGTCTTATTTGAGGGTAGAATCACTAGGAAAACCATAAAATTCAAAAGGAAGTTTGGCAGAATCCTAAGTGTCTGGATCTGCTCAACATACTAAGTCACAATACGCTTGGGCTGTGGCTTAATGGGATGTGTAAACCTAACCATAGTGATTTGCAAACCATGGTTTATAGATTAAGACCTTGTGGCAACCCAATCCTTGGGATTTATGCACACAAAGTACATCTAGCTTTGTATCCCTGGAGAGACTTTTCAGTTTAGTTCACTAGTTCCAGAAAAATAAACCCTATCCCATGCTCAAGAAAGCTTTGTGTGGGGCTTCAATCCCCAGAATTCCTCAGCCAGCATAGATGAGTTGAAGTTCACACTTCTCAGAGTTGCCAAGGTTGGACACCCATGGCCTATCTCTTGCTGCTCTATTGATGTTGATGAAGACAGCAGTCCTCCTGAACTATTAAAGGTTCTACAGTCATTGGATAGAAGGCAGCTTACTATTTTAGGCCATGGCCTGTACAGGTATAAGCACTCTTTTGGCCAACAATATAACAATCACTTCTTCTGGAATTATTTCCGATGTGTATCCAATCTCAATGTCCTGAGACTCCCCCATTGCTCTTGACTCTTGGATTATGATATAGATTGTACAAACTGCCCAAATGATTCAATAAATCTGGTGAATTGTCTGCTAAGTAACATATGAATAGTCATAAATAGAGGAAAAAACGTGGAATGCTTATTGCTCTTGGAAGGATAAATTATTACAAAAACTGGACTGGCTAATATCTCTGAGGAATCAATCATTATGTGATCCCTTCTTCCAAAAATCTTTTTTTTTGACTTACTGTTTTTTTTACTTCCTTTTTTTATTTTGAGGTATTGTTCCCAATTTCTTTTCATATGTGCAGGCATTCAGATCTTTAAATATCTACTTCCTACATATGGCAGGGAATACTTTCCTAACTTTTCTTGCAGCCACATTTGATGTCTACACCACTGTATGCAGCGTTTTTTCCCATGTGCAATGCTAATCCCACACAAAGCTTTCTTGAGCATGTCTCCGATCCTTATAGACTATAAATAGAAACCTTGACTATACTATTTAAGCATCTACACATGGGATTAATAGAAGTTCTAAAAAACATGTACAGCCAAGTAAATATCATACTATGTAAATGTTTCTTGACACTGTTTCAATAAATAGAGAATTTGGGTTTAAAACTTTTTCTTCAGAAAAGAAAACAGTATAGTTCTGTCAAATAATTTTCAACATGTCTCTTATCTTCTATTTAGCATTTTAGTGTGCTAGAGAAACTGTGTTCATGTCTGTGTGTGTGGGGGAAGTGCAACTTAGGAAAAAAGTTTAGAAAGCCCTTAACATAAATCAAATTATCTCTTATGCATTGGCAAATAAAAGCATCAAGGAGCTATTCCTGCCAGGAAAATATATTAGTGACATTGCCAGATCATAGCTGACTAATTCATTTAGATCTTCAGAGATTTAAACAGTCTACCCCAATAAATCTAGTTTATGTTCTATAAATTAGAATGGGAAAAGGTTGTAATTCATGACTACTGTCTACTGGACTTCCATGGAGTGGAAAGAGCACCACAGTGAGTGATTGATAAAGTTGTTCAGAGAAATCAGACCATAGAAAGTAGCTCTGCATTGCCTAGTTACTAAGTGTCCATTTTTTTCAGAGAAAGAAAAGCCCAGAAGCTGCTTTTACTAACAGTTCTTCCCCCTAGGATCATACCATATGTAGGGAAATTGGTGCTGAAGAGGAAAAATAACGTAATGTCTAATTTTGTAGAGGGACACTAAAGGAAGCCTGTATGTATGCAGTGTACAAGTGTGTACATACTTATAGCTACATACAGTGGAGCCCCACAAGATGAGACTAATCCGTTCCGGAAGAATGCTCTTAGCGCGAAATGCTCTTAAAGTGAAATGAGGTTTCCCATTGAAAACAATAGAAAATCGGA
>JANHZU010004202.1:241543-253604 GCA_032468055.1 Acrochordus granulatus | reverse complement strand
ATTTTTGATTAAATTTTTTTGCTCATCCTGCGGGTTTCTCGTCTTGTGAGTTACTCGTCTTGTGAGGTACCACTGTACTGTATTACTTTCACAAGTCCTCACTGTAGAACATTTAGGACACTGATGCTCATTGAATGGACTTTTCAGATTACAATGACAAGAAATCAAGCTTTATACTTTATTAATGAATTAAAAATGGACAGATCATCAGGACTGCCCCATAGTTCTAAAGGAACTCAAATGTGTAATTAAGATTGATATTTCATTAGATGATTGTAATATGGTCAAGTTCACATTTTTTTAAATTTAGGTAAACAAAGATTCAGAAATTACAGAAAGCCACATATATGTATCATACATATTTTTATTAAAAGCATAAATTAAAATTATTAGGCATATGGAAAACAGGTTTTGATGAAGACTCAGGAGAGACATGTAGCTTGTGCTTCCATGGTTTAAACTGTTTGAAATGGTTTGTTCAAACCATTTCAGTAAGCAAACATTGCAATAACCCATAGTTTTTAAATTAGAAAATGTTGCTTAAGCCATAGTTGGTTGAGTTTGGATACTGTGCTGAATTTTGAACCATGATTTACAAACCACAATAGCCATTTTACACCATGCAATTTTCTTAAGGCTTAATGTGTCATGTGAACCCAGCTACAAGTTTTGCACTTGTCAATAATCTATCACAATGACCAGCATTGTGGTCATCGTAACATAATGCATACCATAACATAAAGTACAATACCTGAGATCCATCTGAAATAATATGGAAGCTACACATGCTAAAAACCAAAACCTTAGAACAGAATGCAGTATGTGAAGGATGTCATTTTAGGATTAAAGGTGAAGTATCCTATTGAGCCTGTCCAATATAAATTGACTTGAACATGGCTGTTGTAAATAGTTGGCACAGTAACGAACTCATGCAACTAGCATGATACTGACTTGGGGGTCATTAATAGATGAATCAACATTTCCTATATACCACCCTCACTGTTTCACTCATAGGAAGGAAGGGAGGAAGGAAGGGAGGAAGGAAACTTTTTGAATTCTGAAAACAAATGTAATTTTTTTTGTAATTTGCATCATTAACCCCTAATTAACTGGACATGGAGTCACTGAGGTAATATAATTGGCTGGGTTTCCAGAATACACTGAGGCATAAGTCATTAACCACATTTTACTTTGAGTAATTATGGAAACTAGTCTTGTGTATTCAGTTGCAGTTTGATGTAATTATAAGTGAAGAAGGTTGAGGATAAAGCTGATGTTTAACAAAACTAAAAGACAATCTAACTAACTGCTTTATTACGTGGAATTACAATGGCATAAAGAACTGAAATGTTAACATGAGAACCGCCTAGGAATCTATTTACAGCTCAGTCTTAAAGTCTGCACCCTAAATTTGGTATTCTCTCTCCATTTCCGAGCAAACACGTTTAGAGATGTAGCTTTATGGGTTGTCTACTAAACTTCAAAAATTAATAATATTTAACCGCAATGTTAACAGGGAAACTAAAGAATAAACAAGTCGAAAGAATTCGAAGCACACGAAATTTAACTGTTAACTTTGACAAAAACCGATGAACATAGGATCTTACAATTTGCAACAGAACCTAACACGATTATTTTACGCGCATTTCAAAGGCGAAAGAGGCGACTCCGGTGCCATCACCTAGGAAAGGCAGGAACTAAGCGAAGGGGGAAGGGAGGGCGAATTCTGCGGTGAAACCAGCCAGACCGGGGTTAAAGACGCGGACCGAAGACGTTCCTCACGTGGTCAAGCGCCCCGGTCCTTGCAAGGCAAGCCGGGGGAAATCCCGGTGCTGACGGGCATCCCCTTTAGGGATACTCGGGAGTTTCTCCGCTCCTACGGCCCCTAGAGGGCTGCTCGGTTCGTCTGCTCCGGGTCACCTGATTTTGAAAAAGCCACAAACCTGCGAGGTTGCGCGAGGGGCGAGCGCGTCAGTCAGCCGAAGGGAGGACGGAGGTGCGTGTGGCGAGCGGAGAGGGTTGCGTACGGTACGCCTGCAGGCCTTCGCCGGTCCCCACCCCAGGGAACGCGTGTCGCCCCCTCAGAGATCAGGCTGCCGGGCGAGCAAGCGGCGAGATTAAGCTAGGAGAGCGGCAGCTGCTGGGCGTGGAAAGCTGCCCGGAGCCTCCGCAGCCTGCCTTAGCGCATCTCCTCTCGGCCGCCCCTCCCCGCACCTGAGCGAGCCGCTAGTGCGCCCTAGGCGCCCGCCGCCTTCCCGCGCCTTGGAGCAGAGCGGCCGGTGTGACCGGGGAGGGGGAGGGCTTCTCGACGCAGCTGCGAGTCGAGCGGGGAGCGGGGCAAGAAAGGTTGCGGCGAGAAGAGCGGAGACGGGGCTCTTCGCAACGGGAGCTCGTCAGGGGAGAGGAAGAGGCGCGGAGCACCGCCGCAAGGACCGGAGCGCGTGTTCAGGTTCGCCGCCGCCGCGTTCGGGGCGGGGGGGAGCAAGGCCTGGCCGGCGTTTAGCAATCTTCAGCATCGGCGGGGATAAGGGCTGCAACTGTGCCCGAGCAACCAGACGCGGCAGCTTCTGTTCTCCTCATTCCCTGCGCATTGGAAAGGGAGGATTGCGTTGCGTTGCGGAGAAAGCAAAAGTAGGCACTGGGCAGCCGAAGAAGCGGGGCCGAAGTGTCCTATTGGGGTGGGGTTGACTGGGCTAAAGGAAACCCGCGGCCTGTGGTGATCTGGTCTTCGAGGAGGAGCAGCTTGCGTGAGGACCGGGAAGAGGCTGTAAGAGGGCATAATATGGCGCAATGATATAATCTCTCCTCAGACAGCCAAGTGGAAGCGCAGGGCGACGGGGAGAGCCAAGCCCGCGGCTGCGGTAGAATCGGCTCTGCAAAGAGGAAGCCGGGTTGATCGTGGCCGAATTAGAGCCGAGCTATTAAATTCATTACCGGAGCTCTCTTGAGGCTCTCTGGAGGGAAGGCCCGGGCTTTGGAAAGGCGCGGTGGAGTCTTTTCTCATGCCCTCCCTCCCCTATAAATAACAAAGAGGGAGGTGGTAATTTGCAGTAACCGCCATCATATGGATCAAGGGATGCGGTTCACCGAAGGGGAAGGAATCTCTTCCCCCCTTAATATATTTTAATCTCCTGAGTCACATTTCCTCTTTATTCCCCCATCTCTACAACATTCGTGGCCACCCATTTCAGTACAAACAGTTACACAACAGAAAAGATGAGGGTGGTGGAAGGAGTGAAGGGAGAGCCAGGCTTTAGAAATCTACTTTTATAATGGATAAAATCAACTTGTCTTTTTCTCCCTCCCTCAATTTTTTTCCTGTTTTTATAGCAGCGGCAGCTGGCCTAGAATTAGTTGAAGATGTCAGGTCAAACGCTGACAGATCGCATCGCAGCTGCTCAATACAGTGTTACAGGATCAGCTGTAGCCAGAGCCGTCTGCAAAGCAACCACACATGAAGTGATGGGCCCCAAGAAGAAACACCTGGATTGTAAGCATCTTTTTATATGCAAAGTTGGTGCAGTTTTAAAAAAAAACACAATGCATATTCCTCAGACAGTAATCCACCTTAACATAAGGAAGCCTTATGTGAAGCATTCTGGAAAATGAATTTTTATTGCATTAGTTCTGAAGTTATACTTGACCATTTTCTTCATTTTGAACCTGAGGAAGCTGGTTTGAATCTGTAATGAAATATTCTTGCTTTTTTGGACAACTGAATTCAATCCATAATTTGTGTTTGGCTTAACTATCAATGTAAAAATTATTTTTTCACAACAAGGTTAGTTTGAACGTAGTGGAGCTGAATAGTTCTCCGTCACTGTAATCTATTTAGAATGGTTCATAGTGTATTTGGGGTATTAAGTTAGAAAAGGCAGAATTCATTTTCATGTCTGCATTACTCAAAATCTAAAACTCAGTTCTTCAGCAGTTAGCAAACTGTTGTGTATATTACATGTCGATTCATGGTGATATCATGATATCAGCAATACAGGTGGTCTTGTCTTGAGTGACTGTTTGCTCTTACAACAATGATGAAAAAGTAACTTTATGATCAATCTTTGCGTTTATGACCTTTGCAGGTCTAAAGTATGATGTAAGCACAGTTGCAGTCTCACTTAGCAACCACTTTGCTTAATTACCAAGTTGCTGGTCCCTTGTGGTTGCTAAATGGGAACTACCTGATATGTGTACTATTTTTTGTAATGAATATTTTTTAATTCTGATGTTTTAATTTGGTCTTCTGCCCTTTGGTGATACCAAAGTGAGTTTATACCTCATATTAAACCTGAAGTAGCAACCCAGGTACTATTGAGCTACATCTATTACTATCTCTGCCCATGAATTTTATATTCATCTGGTGGGTCATAGGTTCTTTTCTCCTCAGTTAAACATTGATGGGCAGTCAGTGCCATATATGATCCTCTGTTTGCAAGTAATGAAACTAAACAGTACTAGTAGAAATGGAAGGTACACAGCCACATGCATAGTTTTTGTAACTTTTTTTCAATTTGTGATCAGTCTTCCATTGGAAGAAGGCAGTAGTCAATACATGGCAATATTGGATTTTTTATGGTAATATTAAGAAACTATCCTTTTCCAACTATTCTCTAAAAAACAGGATATTCCTCATGGGGAAAGTGACAACAAACAATAACTATTGCCCCATATTCTGGGATTCCTTTTAATTGACCGTTTACTTTTCTTGTCATGACAAACAAGTGTTAAGAAATCAAGTCATGATAAAATAAAGGAATAAAAGAGTTTTTATGTCACATTTGCTTTGAAGAAGAAACAGAATGGGCATCTTCCACACAGCACACAAATGGAAAAAAGAGTAGAATTTTGTGTTGAATAAGAGTGTCCCAGTTTGCAGCTTATATGGAGATATGGGATTTCTTTTTAGCTTAATGTGATGTGTGAATCTATTCTAAAAGGAAAAAATGCATGTTTGTTGAGTTAGAGCTGAAATTTGCTTACCTTTCTTTGAAACTCTTCTAGACTTAAAAGAAAGATGGCATTTGAATGGTGGACTAGGGATGCATTTCAATACATGTGGGTTGAAGACAATAACTCAGTCTGATTTAATTATAATTAAACTTAATAGATTGAAAATTGAATTGTTGTTCAGTTGCTCAGTCTTGTCCAATTTTTTGCAATCGCATTGACTGCAGCATGCCAGGCCTCCCTGTCCTGGACTGACTCCTGGAATCTCCCCAAATCTACACCCATTGAGTCTATGATGTTATCTAACCATCTCATTCTCTGCCATCCCCTTCTCCTTTTCCCTTCAATCTTTCCCAGCATCACAGTCTTTTCTAATGAGTCCTCTCTTCGCATTAAGTGGCCAAAGTATTTGAGCTTCAGTATCTACATATAAGTTAAATAAGTAGGGTGACAATAGCCTTGTTATACTCAGTTTTGAACCAGTCCATTGTTCCATATCCAGTTCTAACTGTTGCTTCTTGACCAGCATATAGGTTTTTCAGGAGCAGGTAAGATGGTCTGATACTCCCATTTCTTTAAGAATTTGCCACAGTTTGTTGTGATCCACACAATCAAAGGAATCAGTGTAATCAATTAAGCAGAAATAGATGTTTTTCTGGAATTCCCTCGCTTTTTCCATGATCCAGCAATTGTTGGCAATCTGATCTCTAGTTCCTCTCCCTCTTCGAAACCCAGCTAGTACATCTAGTAGTTCTCAGTTCACATATTGCTGAAGCCTAGCTTGTAAGTTGAGTATAACATTGCTAGCATGTGAAATGAGCGCTGTGGTACAGTAGTTTGAACATTCTTTGGCATTGCCCTTCTTTGGGATTGGAACATAAACTGACCTTTTCCAATCCTGTGGCCATTGTTGAGTTTTCCAAATTTGCTGGCATACTGAGTGCAGCATTTTAACAGCATCATCTTTTAGGATTTCAAATAGTTCAGCTGGAATACCAGCATCTGTGCTAGCTTTGTTGTTAGTACTTTGTAATGTCCATTTGACTTCAAACTCCAGGATGTCCAGCTCGACCACCACAACCACACCATTGTGGTTATCAGGGACATTGAGATCTTTCTTGTATAGATCTTCTGTGTATTCTTGCCACCTCTTCTTAATTTCTTCTGCTTTTGTTAGGTCCCAAACATTTTTGTCTTTATCATGGCCAATCGGCACAAAGCATTCCCTTGATAGCTCCAGTTTTTTGGAAGAGATCTCTAGTCTTTCCCCATCTATTGTTTTCCTCTATTTCTTTGCACTATTTAAAAAGGCCTTTTTATCTCTCCTTGCTGTTCTCTAAAAATCAGCATTCAGGTGGGTGTATCTTTCCCTTTCTCTCTTGCCTTTCACTTTCCTTTTTTTCCTCAGCAATTTGTAAAGCCTCATCAGACAGCCATTTAGCTTCTTGCATGTATTTTTCTTTGGGATGGTTTTAGTAGCTACCTGTTGTACAGTGTTATGCACCTCAATCCATTGTTCTTCAGGCACTCTATCTACCAGATCAAATCCCTTAAATCTCTTCCTCACATCCACTGTATATTCATAAGGGATATCATTGAGGGCATACCTGAATGGCTTAGTGGTTTACCCTACTTTCTTCAATTTAAGCCTAAATGTTAACAATAAAAAGCATTTGAACCATGGTGAACTCCAGGTCTCTATTCCTGAATAGAGCTTCTCTATCTTTGCCTACAAAGAATGTAATTGCTCTGATTTTGGTGTTGACCATCTGATGATGTCCGCATGTAGAGTCGCCCTTGGATTGTTGGAAAGTGTATTTGTTATGACCAGCTTGTTCTCTTGATAAAATTCTGTTTGCCTTTGCCCTGCTTCATTTTGTACCCCAAGGCCAATTTTGCCTGTTTTTCTGGTTATCTTTTGACTTCCTACTTTAGCATTCTAATCCCCTATAAATAAAAAGAATATCTTTTTGGTGTGAGTTCTAGAAGGAGTTATAGGCCTTTATAGAACCAGTCAACTTCAGCCTCTTCAGCATCAGTGGTTGGGGCACAGACTTGGATTGCTGTGATGTTGAATAGTTTGTCTTGGATTCAAACAGAAATCATTCTTTCATCTTTGATATTGTAACCCAGTACTGTTTTTCTTACTCTTTTATTGATTATGATGGCTACTCCATTTCTTCTAAGGGATTCTTGTCCAAAGTAGTAAATAATAGTGTTCATCTGAATTAAATTTGCCCATTCCCTTCTATTTTAGTTCACTTATTCCCAAGGTATTGATGTCCAATCTTGCCATCTCAGTTTGACCACATCCAGCTTAATTTGATTGTTAGATCTTATGTTCCAGGTTCCTATGCAATATTGTTCTTCACAGCACTGGATTTTCTTTTCACCTCCAGACACATCCACAGCTAAGCATCCTTTCAGCTTGGCCCAGCCACTTCACTCTGGCATAGCTCTCATCTTCCTAGAGCATCCAAGCCCCACAATTATGTCAAGTTAGTGCCTCACTGGGCAGAAAATTAAATAGTTGTTATAATTATTTCCTTTGTATTTAATACTTTCTTCTTTCATATTCAACATTACAGTTAAACAACTTTATGCTGTGTTGGGATTTTGGGGGTCAAGCTCAAGACAGAAGGGTCTAAAGCCACATATTGTGCTGTGCTTTCTTACCTTGTTGCAGCTTTTTTTAAAGGTCATAGAACTATAAGTTAGTGAACTCACAGCAACCCTGAAGTTTTTTTTCTTACTTTGTTTCCATAGCAAGGTAATTAATATGTTGTAACTTAATATTTTAAGTTAATAATCTATATAATCCCAAGTAGACATCTATAGAGGCTCTGATTCTCCACTTGTTTTACTTAGCAAAACAGTTATTTCATAGCAGGAGTGGACTAATTTTGTAATGCTTTGTGGTCAGTGCATTCTTCTTTCTACTTTATGTATTTCAATCAAATAAATACTAAAACAGATCCTGAAATTTGTAATAATCTACTCAAATCACTAAGCATGTGATTTATGTGGAGGTGAGCAAAATTCCATAATAGACGTATGAAATTGAAGTTGTGAGTAAAAAGCAAAAGGCAAAATTGAGTTTAAAATTATGAGGAAATGTTCATCTTTTAAATAAACAATTGTGTGATGTAACAGTTATAAAAGGAGAGGAATAAAATGGTTCACTATATCTCTTTCTTTGGATTCAGGAGTCTGTTCTATAAGGAAATAGCATTGTTCTACCCAAAATGAGTCTGCACAATTAGGAGATGAGCTGGTCATAGTCCCAAGCTATTGGCAAGATATACAATATGTTGGTGAGAAATAGGACAGAGATCAATAAAGACTAATGAAGGGTGGAACCTTCAGAATGCTAAATGTCTTGTAAATTCATAAGGAAGGCATAGTTTTCTTTATTTTGAAAAGGAAAGTGGAGAGCTTGATGGAAAAATTTATTTGCATTATATTTACCAGTAGTAAAGTGTAGGATGGATTAGGAAAAGGCTTAGGGTGCCATGAATTCCTTTCTTTTTATATCTGAAGTTCAAGGGGAGATAGTTTGAGATGTAAAGTGTTGGCTTCTATTTGTAAATGTGCAGCCAGAATTACTTAGTGCTGTGCTATTAATGGCCAGTTTTAAATTTTAATATCTGAATATCCCATTGTATCTCTCTCGTCTTTGAAAAATGACTAAATATAATGTACCCAAAAAGCACAGAAGCAAAATTATAAAATTACAGAAATGTATACTATGTACATATAATGATGTAACAAATTGAATTTGAATGTTTTGGGAAAAATAACTAGACAGAAGTAAGATATGAAGTGTGGTAATTGTGGCACTGTACTTCCATTTATGCATGTCTTGGTTTTGGGTTTCACGGGTCTCAGAACATAATACTAAAAATTGTCATATAGTAATAAGCTACTAGTACTTGGGAAGGCATACATAACAATAAAAAAATGAACATGCGATAGAAGATTCTGGGACTTCTGCAGAAATTTTCCAAAGTGCACAATAAGATAAGGCATGAGGCCAAATAATCAAGCCATTGAGGCAATTGTTTTATGAATGGCTTGTTTGGTCTCCTGGAATAGATTAACAATGTTAACCTAACTGAAACACAAAGCTTGGCTCTTATAAGAAAAGGAAAGAAGTCAAAACATGTATCATTATGTTTATAGATGAATCAATACATTAAATACAGTGACTACATGACTACAAAGTAACTGGCTTTTAAAATTTATTAACAAGTATTTTTAATTTTGTTGCCCTCTGTCTTTAGTAGTAGAATGATAGCTGGCAATAGCATATTTAAATATACTACACTCAAAACACATCTGTAATTAAATTGGTCACTAAACCAGTAGGTACAAACTATGGTAGAGCAATTATCTATGTTGTTTCTTTGTATTCTGTGAGGAATAAAGCCATTTTGATCATTTGAGATATGAACACCTAAGATTATAAGGAGATGTAAAGTTGGTTTGATGTAGTACTGACATTTCAAAAAATGAGATGCTGATGAAGTGTTCCTAATGAAATATATTCAGCTCAGCAACCCATTCTTCAGTGTGGATACAGGTAAAATTTGGGACATGTGTACACGCAGTGGGATTTTTCTATAGTATTGAGAAAATACCATAAATACTACCCACATTTTTTATCAAGAATGAATAATCTTTTCTGGAGCTAGGATCACAGGTAGCCTCTGAATGGCCTACAAAGATCAAGCTCACTTTATGTAACATATATAATTAATATGATTGCTCCCAGTCCCATGGTGAATAATTTTCTCTTTATATCTTATTAAAAATATTAACCTGATAACAAATTTTAGACATCATTCCAAGGATATGAGGTCTAAGGATATGATTTTGCCTACCTCGCTAGTCTACCGGGTTTTTTATTTTGTTTTAATGGGTTTTTTTAATTATTATTTGTATTTTAATTGTTTTAATATACTGGTTTTTTACTGTTGTTAGCCACCGAGAGTCTTCGGATTTCGGAAGCATATAAATTTAATAAATAAATAATAAAGAAATAAATACACATATATGAGGTTTGCTTGTGGCACTAAAGCCTCAGATTTTGAATCTCTACATCTGCTTCATTGAAACTAATCACTTTTAATGGTTTTAGACACACCATGAGAGCCTTGTGGGATTTTCCAGTTGGTATGACTAGTATTTCAGTGTAACATTCAGGTAATTGAGTAAGCATCTTTTTCTTTGACAGATTAAAGGTAAAGGTTTCCCCCACCAGTTGTGGCCAACTCTAAGGGACGGTACGCATCTCCATTTCATAGCCACAGAGGCAGCATTCATCTGAAGACGCTTCTCTGGTTATGTAGCTGGCATGACTATACGCTAAGGTGCAGGGATGCTGTTATTAAGCATTATATTATTTTTTTAATCATTTTAAAATATTAAGATTAGTTCTCGCCAATACAGTGAACAGGAATATATCTGCTGATTCTGATGAACATGAGTTAGAGCAGGTAACTTCAAACTTTTTCAAGCTGCGGAATCTTTTAATTTAAAAATATTTTCCCCAAATCCCTGATGAAGCAATAAAGTAATTAGTTGTCATGAGCACAAAAGAACACCAACACAGTCCCACCCTGGGATTGGAGATCCTGAATGCCAGTTGACAAGCCCTCCCCTTCCTACTGTTTGTTATAAAAATTGGAGCCTGCATTTGGTGATACACACACACGTGTGTGTGTGTGTGTGTGTATTTGCTCTTAATCCCTCAAAGAACCCCATAAATTTCTCAGAAAACTCTAGGGTTCAATAGAATATATTTTTAGAAATCCCCTGAGTTAGAGATCTTTGTGAGGTCTGTTCTACTATGATGAGAGCGATTCATTTCCACAGTATTTTGCAGTGTCATCTGGTGAAGCTATTTTGTACACTGAAATATTTATTATGATTTGTTCCTGAAAGAGAGAGTTGGCCGTATTCTCAATGGTTAATTATAATAATTTGCAAGATCCTTCAATTTAAAATTGCTCCTATTTAGCAAAACTTTCACACCATTGTTAATGTCTGTATGTGGAATGTTGATATTCACTGTCTGCTCTTCCTGGGTTCAGTCGAGGTTTAAGGTTTTTGAAATTATCCTTGGATAGATTTACCTTCTCACTTGGATGCCTGGTGCCTTCCTTTAGCTTGTTACAATCTAGTAAGGGTGAAATGGCTGATTGGAACCAAGAGGGATTATTTTTATTTTGAAATGGAATAGTATTGCCCTCCTGAAAATAGACAGCATTAGAACATCCTTGAAGAAATCTTTGGACCCAGAAGTGGAAGCGAACCTTAGAGCAGTTATTAACATCCTTTTCTTAAGGAAGAATTGTCAGGTGACTGGGAAGTGACAAACTCCAAATACTCTTGGAAAAAATTGATTTAGTCAGACTTGGTGACTGTGCTGAAGGAGATGGGAAATATAACTATTTGATTTTGCTCGGGCCTCTCATAAATTTTCAGTATCCTTGAGCAAAATATATGTCTGGATCAACTCTCTGGATTGAGAATAGAGAGTCTAATTTATAGTACAGTGGTACCTCACAAGACGAGAAACTTGCAGGACGAGCAAAAAAATTAATCGAAATTATCCTGCTAGACGAGCCGCGACTCATGAGACGAGGAAACTTCGTGCCATACCTTGCACGTCATCAGTACACACGCTCTGTATTTCCCATGCAGGCAGCAACTCCGCGTAAGAGTTCTGCCAACACAGCAAGTGCGCACGCGTGCATTCTGCTGACTTTTACCACATGCTTTACTCCATTGTTGCAGACAGCAACCCCACGTGAGAGTTCTGACGCAGCAAGCGCGCCCACGTATTCTGCCGACTCTCCTCTCGCATAGTTTATTCCATTCCCATACAGGCAGCAGCACGTGCGCGTGCATTCTGCCTACGCTGCTGCATGGCGGCAGGTCGATGTTCCTGATCACAATGAGCACCACGTGATAAGCTCACGTGGAAAATCTCACAACGGAGCTCTCCTCTCTCGCTGCATAAACAGTGTAACTTAAGTGAAAGGCATTCAAGAGAGAGAACTCCCTGAGACTTCAGACTCCCGATTCAATCTCCAGGAAGTCCCCTCCC
>JANHZU010004202.1:230435-241443 GCA_032468055.1 Acrochordus granulatus | reverse complement strand
TTGCTGAGTATATATTGAGGGAACCTGGATTGGTGGAAGATTAGTGTAGCTTTAACACCAGAGGAAGAAACTTCAATAATCTCCATTATTCTAATAGCATTATAGGTCATTCTTGGCTTACAACTGTAATTGAGCCCAAAATCAGTCATAAATCATGGCAATCATTAAGCAGGTCACAATGTAATTCTGCCCAATTTTATGACCTTTTTTGTGGTGGTTGTTAAGTGAATCTGCAGTCATTAGATGGTCATTAAACAAATCCATTTTATGTAATGGATTGTGTTTTTGCCAAAAACTAGAAGTAAAAACAGAAACTGGCAAATAATGGCAAAAATTACAGTTATAAATGTGAGCCAGTTACCAAGCACCCAAAATGTGATCACATGACCCTGGGGATGGGGTCTACTGTCGGAAGACTGGAACTAGGTCATAAGTACCTTTTTGGAGGTCCGTTGTAACAAGTCATTAAGAGAGGTCTACTAGTCTGATAGTTGAAAATGCAAAAGATCTGCAAGCTCTAGTAATAAAGGTCAAAGAACCCAATGAAAATGGGGGTAACAGTAAATATAAAGAAGACCAAACAATCTGTTGGTAAAGCAACCAACAATCAAGAAATAGGACATGAAGTACAAGAAATTGTACTTGATAGAGTGTTAATGAAGGCCTTGGAAAAGATATTCAGATGCCATGATATGTCTAGCCTACAAAGATCAGAATTGTGCATGCAGTGTTTTTTTCTGTGACACTCTATAGAAGCTAAGATTAGACTTTGAAGAAGCAGCATAGAAAGAATATTGATGCTTTTGAATGATGGTCTTGAAGAAGACTCTTGAGAATTATTTATTTATTACAATTATTTATTGATTGGCTGCTCAGCTCCAGTGGACTCTGGGACAGGTAAGACCTAAGATCTGATAAACAACAAAATCAACAAAGCAAAACATTTTACTGTTTAAACTAAACATCTACACCAGAACCAAATTTTCAAAGCTTCCTGGAACCCTAGGCTACAGGGTTGCAGCTACAGCTGCCATCCTTATGTCTGGGGAAATGCTAATCCACAGGGTGGAAGCTGAATCAGAGAAGGCATGCTTCCTAAGTCCCACAGATGACAGTGTTTAGCTGAGGGGACATGGAGTGCACATATTCTGCTGAAATGAAAGGTACTGTGAGCAGAAATCAATGGAGGCAAACCGTCTCTCGGGTATCCAATCCTATAACACAGAGGGCTTTATACATAACTAGACAACCCATATCCCACTGAGTCATCATTTCAGAGATATTTCCTTACCTAAACAGAAAAATGGAATGACCATGGGAGGGCAAAAAATCAGTGGGAGCTGGAGTGACTTTTGACTGCCTACAGCTTTCTCATTGACTTTCCTTGTGGGAAGTTGGCAGGGAGCATCAGAAATCTTCCTTCCTTCTTCCCCCCCTCCCTATCTACATCTGCCATCTGCTACAAGTCCATAAAGGCTCTCCGGTGCAACCTAATTCAAGACCAAGAATAGCAACATCTCTGACCCTCAGGGGAGGGAGTCCAAACATAATAGCCACTCAACCCTGTCAGGAGTGAGTCTGTTCCCCCCCATCCTAACTGGCAGATGACCTTACTAATGGTTTCATGTAAATGTTGAACAGGAGAGGGGAGAATATCGAAACCTGAGGCACCCCACATGTAAGGGGCTGTGGACATGGTATCTCCCCCTCAATACTGAATTGAACTTACCATTGAGGAAGGAGGTGAACCACTAGAGCCCAATGCCTCCCACTCATAAATCCTGAAGTTGGTTCAAAAGGATACTGTGATCAACAGTATCAAAGCTGCTGAAAGATAAAGGAGCATTAGGATTGATGCACCACTCCCTCCAGGCTCTGCCAATGGTAATTAGCAAGTGTGGCCAATGTTGCCTCTGTACTGTATGTACTTTGGCCTGAAGCAAGACTGAAATGGATCCAGATAATCCATGTCCTCCAAGATCCCTCTGTAATTATCATCCAGCCACTTTTCCCACAACCTTCTCTGAAAAGAGAAGAGTGGAAACTAACTGATAATTTTCCAGCAGGGAAGGGTCCATCAATGACTTTTTGAGAAGGAGGATACCACTACCCCCTTCAAAGCTGGTGAGACCACCCCATTTCTGAAAGAGGTTAAAACCACCATGTGAATCCACAATATGGTCACTTTCTGGACGGCTGGCCCAAAGGAACTAACAAACAAGTGGCTGGAGTAATAGACAAAAAGACCTTATCCACTTCCTCAGGCATAACCAAATCAAACTCATTCCAGATAACATTGGAAGACTGTTCCCTTGGCAACTCATGAAGATTGCTCAGTTGGAATCCAACTCCATGCGAGCCTGAACTACTTTATCTGCCAGATAGCACGAATATTCCTCACCATGGCTCTCAGGAGGATCCTGTTCCCCCGCCCCCCTGCCTGGGAGAAAGTCAATTTAAACTTGGCCCCTGGGTGGCTTTCAGCAGACATAATAAAAGTGGAGAAACAGCAACATTTCACTGGCCTTGTCACTACAATAAGGGCAGTGAAATGTTGCTGTTTCTCCACCCTTATTATGTTGCTGGTAGCCACCCAAGGGCCAGGTTTAAACATATCACAAGGAAGGTATGAATATCTTATGTTCAGTCAGGTTTTCTCTTTGTCTTTCTCCAATGGTACTCTAGGCAAATCCCTTCTGACATTTGGAGGTCTTTGGAAAACCAAGGAGCATAGATTGAGGCTGCATAGAAGCAATACACTCCAGATCTTCAGTCACATGCCTATTCTAAGCCGAAGACAAGATTTCAGCCGAACTGATTGAAAGGTCCTCAGGAAAAACTCCAACTTCCCTCTAGAATCCACAGAATACATGCGTTGTCTAGGGTGGACCAATATAGGGTGGAGGTGGGTGGTTCCAGCAAGTCAGAGGATAACCAAAGAGTGATATCTCTATGGCATTGAACTGATGTTAATATCTTCCAGTATCAGAGCACACTGCAATTGCCCTGAGATACAAAAACAAAAACAGATCTAATATCAGCCTATCTTCTACCCTGCCTTCTATCATTTCTACTGTCCTGATTCAACATCACCAAGTGGTAGATTAAAGTTCCCAGGGACTATCAGCCTCAGGGACTCTACCACCAACCTGGCAATGGAAACCAGCAGCTCAAGCAGGGATGATGCTGGCAGCAGGGAGATAGTTTGCAGCAATACTTCCAACTGTTCCTGAAGGCCTAACTTAAGCCAAAGTGCTTCGCATCCAGTTATCTGCAGGGCAGAGTATGTAAGAGCCTTGTGGATGATAATTGCCACCCTCTCTTATAGTCTTATACCACTTATAGCCAAGAAAACAAACAAATCTGTGGGAGAAGGAAGGGCAGAGCCAGATGTTATGAGAAGAATCAGGCTTGAGTTGCTACACATGCACATGCCAAAGGTCCCAGCCCCTCATGAGGACCATTAGCCCTATCTGGGGAGTGCAGTTGTTCGGCAGACAGTTGGAGAAATTCTTGTGACCTTGTAGCATGAATAAATCTGTTAGAACTGCACTGACTAAGCCTGATCCTTCACATCTAACAGAATCACAGAACAAATCAATCTAAAATTTTAACTCAAGGCACACACAATCAGACTCAAATCATCATAATCTGGACATGTTATGAAAAGACCTAACTCTCAAGAAATTTTTAATATGGTAAATGGTGAAAGAAAAAAACAAAAGATGAATGGACTTAATAGCAGCAATAGGTGCACTGTTGGGCCTGAAAGAGTAGGTTGGGGACATATCATTCAAAAGAAGATATAGCTATCTTAATAATAAGAGTTAATAAGAGGTTAATAAGAATTGACACCAATATGATGGCACACAATAATCAATAAAAAGTGTATTGGGTTTATAAATTATACTGCAGATAATTTGCCCATAACTTAAATGGTATATTTTAATTTAGCAATAGCAAACAAATATCACACAAAGGACAGATTCTAAGTTTAAGAAGCTACATAAAAGTATGCAAGATTTCTAGACATTACTAAAAATGCATTTGACAGTTTTTTTAAAAAAATCACAAACCTTCATGGTCTCTGGAATTCAGATTTTCAGATGTTAACTTGTTATTTTTTGTTCTGTATCTTGGGGCCTATAAGGAAAACAAGGGTTATGAATTAAATGCTTATAATTACAAACCATTAAATTTGAGACCCTCAAGAAAAACAATGTCAAAAGCATTATCAGATAATTTCACTACTGGGAATATCCTGGCATGAAGCTGCTGCAGTGAGGTGTGTCAAAAGTTATTACGGTAGTTGGGTGAGGAGTTTTTAATCATAGAACACTGAAACCAAGCTAGTTGCAAGCAGATACAGTGGTACCTCATAAGACGAGTAACTCACAAGATGAGAAACTTGCAGGACGAGCAAAAAATTTAATCAAAAATATTCTTCTACACAAGCCGCGACTCATGAGATGAGGAAACTTCATGCCAAACCTTGCACATCATCAGGAGGCATGCTCTGTATTTCCCATTCAGGCAACTCCGCGCAAGAGTTCTGCCAATGCAGCAAGCGCACGCACATTCTGCCAACTCTCCTCTCATGCAATTTACTCCATTCCCATACGGGCAGCAGCACACACGTATGCATTCTGCCTACGCTGCTGCATGGCAGCAGGCCGACGTTTCTGAACGCAATAAGCACTGCACGATCAGCTCACGTGGGAAATCTCGCAACGGAGCTCTCCTTTCTTGCTGCATAAACAGCCTAAATTAAGTGAAAGGCATTAAAGAGAGATAACTCCGGAAACTTCAGACTCCCGATTCAATCTCCAGGAAGTCCCCTCCCCCTCCTCTCCTCTCCTTCATGTTGGGATATTCTTAAAGCTGCACGCACCAAATAAAGCAGAAATCCCCCCCTCATAGTATGGAAAAAGAGAGAGAGAAAAGGCCCTTTTAAAGTGACAGCAGCAAGCAGCAGCAAAGGTCAGAAGCTACCTCGAAGATCTGTAAATGCTGGTTCATTGCTCTATTTCTGCTTTACATCATGTGTTAATCATGGTTACTTCTTTCAGACGTTAGGGACAATCATTTCTACATCAAATTCCATTGAAAATGATTTTTGGGTGAATATTTTGGGGGGCGTGGAATGGATCATCCGACTTTACATTGTTTCCTATAGGAAATCTAGTTTCTCTTTACGAGCATTTTGTGCTAAGAGCATTCTTCCGGAACGGATTAGTCTCGTGAGGCACCATTGTATTGTGCCTTTTATTATTATTTTTTATTAATAATTAGTATTATTACATTGTAATGTGAGGCACCATTGTATTGCCATTTCTACTTGAATGTTCATTACCAAAAAGTTTACTGCTTATATTCCCTGGCCATTTATATTGAGTCCTGGTAAGCTCTGTAGTTTGCTTTTCTCCAAAAGTTTTATATAAACTTTATTTGGAAATATAATTTAAAATGTTATATCAGGATAGCTACCCAGTTTCATTTCTCCTTCTCATCTAACCCAGGTGAGGTGGTGGATATCGATATCTGAGCAGAATAATGGACTGGATGTGAATTGATAAATTGAAGGTCAGTCCAGAGAAGGAATTACAAGTGGTGGGTGGTTCATTCTCTAGTTGAGTGATATTTAGCCTGTTCTGGAGGGAAATTCATTCTATTTGATGGAAGTGCTCCTTGATCCATCATTACAGTGGGAAGAGTAGATAGCTTCTGCTGCTTTGAGTACCTCTTTTCAGCGCTGAGTATTGTTATTTTTAAATATTATTTTACTTTTATTATTCACCACCCATCTCACTCCGGCAACTCTACTAAGCACTAAATATGTAAGCCTGTTTGGATAGCGATAGCCTGGCAATATGTGCCCATGCTTCTTATTAGACTGTTAAAGTATGTGCCCTGTATGACATGTATGAAATGGTTTGCAAACTCTAATTGTTCCAAAATAACTGCTACAGTTACATGATTGTAGTGCAGCATTAGCTGTTTGGTTCCAAGCCCTTTTCTGTACCCAACTCAAAGTATTAATTATACAGTTAATAGTTTGGAACCAGAATTTAATGGAAGATCTTCTCCTGTGTATATCTGACCAGATCCTTAGGCTGTCTGCAAAGTTGATTCTTCTGCACCTGTCCTCATTAAATTACATTAGAGGAAACTCCTTTTCATTCTGGTTCACCAGCTCTGGAAGTGCTTCCCAAAATTTTAGTCTGTGCCCACACAATATCTTGCTCAAAGGAAAGACTCTCGGGTATTTTACATTTTTAAACGGGTTGGAAAAACTTTTATATTTTTTTACATCATACCTATACAGATGATTGATGTTGCTTTGATTTTATTATTTTGTCTAAGACATATCTCTCAGATCTTTTGTTAACCAAGCTGACTAATAATTACATCCAAATAAATATTTGATTATTTTGTCACTTGGTTCAGTGAGGCTTACTTCCTAATAAGTATGCTTAGGATAGCAGTTAGTTCCATTACTTTGATTTTATTAGACAGCAATAGCTTGTGATGTACTCTGTTATAAATAAAGTTAATGCAAATTGGTTAATTTGTATTTTGCAACACTTTTCAGCAATAAATTATCTGACAAGATCACATTTGCAAAGTATGGTCATTTAAGTGTTCCCCAAGAGCAGGCCTGCACCACTTGGCAACAGATAAAATCAACTTTTCTGCATGGAAGCAAGCCTTGGTGGTGCTCAGCAGCTTGTCTTCTGGGGTGGAGGCTGTAATTTACTACTTTTTTAAAAATGGCAGGCTACACAAGGCTACTTGTTGTGTAGGCTTGCCTAAGAGGTTTAATGTGCAATGCCTCAAAATGTTTATGATGAAACTGCAAACCAACTCTTACCCATATAAAATTTGTTTCCAACTTAATTTTTAAGCTCATCTCTCCTAGAATAGAGACAGACTAAAAATATATTTTCAGTTGTCTTAAATGTGTAACTCCATGATCAATATTCAAGCTACCTTTGAAGTATAGTTAGCCAGTCATTACTTCCTGTATCTCATTTATGGAAAATACACATGTGTCTTTACTAACTGGTCCTGGGAGCTCAATCTGAAGGCATAAAATTAGAATTTATTTTTTGTTAGCATTCATCAGATGCATCTCCAGGTAGAAATGACATACAGAACCAAAGCTAAGTTAGCTAAGATAAGCTAACAAGAAGCCCCTTGGTGTTCTGATGCACAGATGTGTCACATTTAGATGATACACTAAGATTAACCACAGAATAGATTCATATTGTCATATGATGCAGATTTTTGAGTCCTAAGTGAAACTATGTCTATTGCTTAGTTACCAATAATATACAGTATTTTGGATTGCTTATATATAATTGTGTTTCAGGTTTACATAAAATTGTGTTCAGTAAGCAGTGGGCTATATAGCTTTTTGCCTTGGAAGCCCATCCTTAGACTGCCATTGTCTTCTTTCCATGAGATCTGAATTTACTGTAATTTATCATTGCCCTGATGTATACGTAATGCTCTCTTATCATATGATTTATTTGTTTTTTAGCTTTGTGTGATGTGCAGATCTGCCAATTATTGTTTTCAGTTCTGCAAGTATTGCAGTTTTGCAAGCATCTATGGGACAAGGGTTCATATCACTAAAGTTTAATATTAATCATATATAAGTAGTTGAATGTCTGTGCCACAGATGAGGTGGCAAATTTCTTTTAGTAACCTTTTATCGATTCTTTTCCTCCCCATCTGGTGTTGTAATTAATGGCTGCTGGGATTTTTATCTTTAAAACATCAATAGAAAATATATCGGAATTGAAGGCATTACAGGGTAAGGAAAAGGGCATTCTTCAGTTTCAAGAGTTCCCCATATAGACTTAACTACAGCTGCAGGAATAGTTCTGCTTTTGGGGCATTTCTGCATCCTGCTGTAGTTTGGGGGTGGGGGGGTGAGGCTTACATACTCTGTAACCATAAACAGAACCAGTTTGGTATAGTGGTTAAGACAGCAGGCTAGGAACTAGGAGAATATGGGTTCTAGTTCTACCTTAAGCACAAAGCCAACTGTGGGAGGATTTGGGCCAGTCACACACTCTCAGCCGTAGGAAACAGGCAATGGCAAACTACTTCTGGAATCTTACCAGGAAAACTGCCGGGAATAGTACAGACAGTAGTTTGGAATCAACACTGACTTGAAGGCACAACCCCTTCCTTCCCCAAATGAGTCCTTAGGCTTAATTCAAATTACATTTAAAGCTGTTGCCAAAGAAGCAAGCCACAAATAAGTCTTGGTTACAAGCTGTGCTTTAAGTTTTTAGACTAACTGCATCACATCCAATGCATCTGTGTTTGGACAAATTGCTAAATATAACTGCAATTATGTGACTGAATGAATTATCAGGCATTCCATATGGTTGCCTGTAAAGCTTGGTTAAAAAACTTGGTGAAGCATATGAAGCCAGGTAAATTGGAAATAATGGATTTGAAAATTAGGTCGAGATAGCGTGTTGAATCACTGCAGGCCATTGTTTAGTATCCTGGCTTGTCCTCATCCTAAGCATAGTTAATTGGTTTAGATGTAACAAGTTTTTAATTGTAGAAAACACTGATACAAGTCAATCTGTTTCTGTATATCATGGTTTACAGAGTTAAAATATGTATAGCTATTGAATGCAATTAAAAAATAAGAGACTGCATTTAAAGGTACAATTTAGTATTTAGCATGAGTTTTAACTACTCTGGTTACAAGAGTATTTGCCTGTAACAGGAATTGTCCAAAGGGGAAATAGACTTTGAAAATTGATAGGGTCCCTTGAAAGCAAAAGATCATAGAAGTTATGTTGTGTTAGAGACAGATGTGTTGTGGTTGCTTATTAGTTCTGGATATTTCTCATACTATTAATATTGTTTCTTCAGATATCTCTAAGCTCAAAGCAGTGCATAATAAGTAATATATTTGTAGAAGTACAGCCTTACTTGTTTTGATGTCAGAAGTGCATAATATAAGACAAACTGTCTTGGAGTACTCACTCCTGCTCCTAAAGCATAGAATTTTAACTGGCAAACAATGAAGAGGGAAGATCAACGTAAATGGTTCAGAAAAACATTCTGATAATCAAATTACCTTAGAAGAAGCAGGAGGTGAACTTTGTGAATATAATGTACTATGCCATTTTGCATGTACATGAAAATCTATAGCTTCTGAAATGAAACTGGAAGACCTTTCTCAAATCATGCAAAATATTTTTTAGGATCTTAGATTGAAGATTGGAATTTAGTGACAGAAATTGCTGCCAGCTTATGTTCATGCTTTGTTTTTTATTTTGTTTTTTGCTGTTTAAGTTACTGTAGTTAGGATCTCCTCACTCTGGTCAGGCTTATCCTGTATTATGATGGTTATCCTACAGGCATTATTATTATGATTGATTGATTGCAGAGTCACCAGAAGTTTAGACTGGATTTAGCATTTTTCTCCACCCATCGATTCCTTCCCAAGGACCTGGGATAGATAGATGTTCTTTGGTGTTGTTAAAGATATTGTCACAGGATATAAGCTGTTCTAAAGTAAAACTGCCTATTGCAATTGTCTGATGGTGATTTTTGTCAATGCCAGTGGTGCTCCAGTTGTTTTGGGATTGCACCATGGCACCTATCATTATTGATACTATCTTTGCTTTCCTTTGCCACAGTCATTCTGTTTCTTTTTACAGACTTTGTATTTTGTGATTTTTATCCAGTTGTTTCCCCTCTGTTTTGCTGTCTCCAGGCATTGCCATGTCCACTATCTATATTTTGCCTTTCTTATCAACAGTTGTCAAGTCTGGGATGTTATGTAGCAGGTACTTGTCTAAATTCTAAAATTCCAATTAACTTCATTTTCTATTACTTTGTCTATTTTGTGGTCCCACAAGTTCTTGCTTGTAGGTAAATGGTATTTCTTGCAGATATTCTGGTGTAATTGCTGCTACTTTGTCATGCCATTGTGTGTAGTCATTTTATGAAAACTTCTTGCAGCAGCTAACTATGTGGTCCACTATTTATTCAACTTCTTTGCAGAGATGGCATTTGCTGTCTGTTGCTGGATCTTCTCAATTCTGGTATTTGTTCTTAAGGCTTGGTCTTGTGCATCCAGAATTAGCCCCTCTGTCTCTTTCTTCAACATTATATTTTTATCCTGTCTTTATATTTAACTCAGGCAGAAACATACATAATACTATACATAATAAAGGAACTCTAAATTCAACTCTTGGGAACTCTCCAGCTACTGCTGAATTACAATTCCCAACAGATGTATTTATAATGTGAGGAACTTAGGAGCTGTAGTTTCCCAGCCCTGATTTCTAGCCAATTTGATTGCAGTAAATAATAATGCTTAAATGTGGGCTAATATTTTAAGATTAATATGGCAGTAGTATTATGATTAGCATGAAGGGAAAAAAATACAAAGTTCCATAAATCAAGACAAGAAAAATAATGGTAGTACAACCATTTAAAGCAGAGTTTAGTGAAATGATAATCTAGTCTTGGGACAGTAGTTATTCTGCAAATTATGCCTTTATCTGATTTTTTAAAACAAGACACAATTGAAACTAACCATGTTATCTGCTCAGGAAAGAGTTCTAAATTTTGGATATTGCAGATGAGAAAGAGTTACTTTGAGTCATTCCCAACAGTTGAGGCCATGGATTGGGGTCTCCACTGATTTTAGTTCATTAATTGGTTAATAGTGAGAGAGGCAGTCTCTTATATTTTTGAATCCTAAGCTGCTTAGGCCTTTATTTAGGCTTGGTAGCTCAGAGGTAGCCAGTACATCAGTTCATGGTAAAAAGGACTCTAGGGAGCAGTGCTCATCTCTGATTCACAGCCAGGGGAGCCAGCATTTGTCCAAAGATGCTTCCATGGTCATGTAACCTGCATGACTCTGTGCCAAGGCACATGCAATGGTGTTACCTTTCCCACTGAAAGTCGTACCTATTTATCTACTTGCATTTTTACATGTTTTTGAACTGCTAGATTGGCA
>JANHZU010004202.1:213180-229265 GCA_032468055.1 Acrochordus granulatus | reverse complement strand
TTCAAACCTGGCAATTTTAAGATGTGTGGACTTGAACATCCAGGTTTCTCCATCCATCCATGAAGAAACAGCCCACTCTGATAATTGTTGTTCTGTATTGTGATTTTACATGCCATATTATTGGAAAATGCAAGCTAATCCATTGATTTGTGCAGCTGTATTAGTTGTATATGTGTAATTTGTGAATGATGTGAGACTCAAACCTTGGTCCAAACTGGTGACAACAACTGTGGACCTGCACAGAAATGGGACTAAATCATTAAGATTATTTAAGGATATTATACCAAATGAGCTTCCTACTATAGTAGGAAGAACCTAAAACTGGTTGAGATTTCAGAAGAATTCTGCTGTTCACTCTAGTGTGCATTTTAAAGGTCAGAGAGAGACTATGTTAATACCTGGAGACTTCAGGGGAGGCCATGCTAAAAAAATCACAACATTGCAACAGTCAAGACACCCAGATTCAGGTTTTTTTTCCTGTCCCAGAGCCACACAATTCACCTCTGAAACTAAGATACAAAGATGGCAAAATGTGCAGTGGAAACCCAGAGTTATAGATTTGGTGCCTTCAGTCCTACTCATGAGAAGGAAGCAATGTTTGGATTAGGATCTGAATGGACATGCCAAAAAGGAGTAAGGCAGACCTAGAAGGTTTCTCAATTGGAACCTAGTCTTGCAGTCTTCCATGAAAACTTTATCTCCTTATTTTTGATTCTGCATTCTTGATGAGTAATGATACTTATATGACTGGCAAGTGCAAAGAGAATAAGGGAACTGATTATCCATGCTCCTTCTCAATTTGGCTAATAATCCAAAAATTCTATTTCATTGAATTCTAAAGAAAAACTACCCTATTCAGGTTTTATATCTGTGAAGGATTAGGAATATGAATGTTGAGGATATCGAATCCAGATTATCTTCAAGCTTCCCCTGTTGAGAACAGAGATTTGCAGTAGACTTTTGTGTACATTTTCTTGGATATAAGTAGTAATTCCCAGACAATATAGAACCGTTTTGTCAGACTTTTTGCTTATGTAAGGTTCAAAAACTGACTTTCTACAGAACATAGGAAAATAGGAACCTTTGAACATTAGAGTGATATGGAGTGAGATTAGTGTGTGATCTATATGCCTATATATCTGTTTCTTTACTCCCTCTTCAGAAAGATAGACTGAGACTGTTATTTCTCTTTACTGAATGATAATCTAGGTAATACAGAATATTCTGAAAATTATTTGTTACAAAACAGTGGTTTTTGTTCATTCTCCTTTTTTTCTTTCAATATGGAAGAAAGAGACTTTTTTTATCACAGAACTATGTGGGAAACTTTTCCACTTGCTAGTTGTTATGGGATTGTTTGAGGAAAATACACCATGTATTCATTGGACATTTTTATCAGTAATAGACAATCCAGTTTGAATTATATCCCCCACTATCTCTTGATATTGGCTACACCGATGATCGTCAGGTCACCTACCCTTAAGCTGGGCTTCACTGGTGTTATCAGTGAAATGTTCTGCCGTCATTGAGTAGTACTTTTATTCAAAATTAAATTACAGAGTCTTGTAGCACCTTCAAAACAACAAATAATCAAATATTTCAACTATAAAATGCAGTTTTCATAACTAAGCTGGGATTGAACTGGAAACCATATGGCTCAGTGAACATTCTTTGAGCTACCATTACTATTTCTTTTTCTGAAAGTAGATGGACATATTGACATATGATTAATTTTTATTATGTGTTTTTAACACAGAACCTCTCAACTTTTGGGAATTAGGCATAAAATGTTGAATCAGTAGCAAAGTGTAATTTAGACAAAGTAGCACCCCATTAGTGATTATTGTGTTAACAGTTCTACTCTCAAAAATGTCTGAACAGTGTGCATCCAAACAGCTTTTAAAAATAATATAACCCCTGATTCTGCCTGGAATACAACTACTGCTGATTAAAAAATGCCTTAATTTTCAGATGAAAGGTAAATGACTGCTTATTAGCTAATGCCTAATTAGTTATTTTGCCAGAAGTTGTTATACGTCTATTTTGATTGAAAATAGAATGATAACAAATGCTTCCATTGTTTATCAAGAATCCTTATGGTAAATATGCTACTTCTGGAATCTAACCTAAACATGGTTTGAAAGAAATGTTTGTGCAGCATAAATGCCTAAAGTATACATTCCTAAAGTAGAAAGCTATGAATAGAATATTTATTCCTTTAGTATACAGTTTATCCTTTGTTTATTGTTTATTTGGCAATATTGACTCACAATATTGCAATAAGAATTCCTACGAGCAGTTTGACCTGAACCTCCCAAATTTGATGCTGGTTAGTATTTAAGTTAGTGTAAATGTGATTGCCAGTTGAATTTTGATTAAATTTAATCAACATGGCTGATACACAAGACAGTGCTTTCTCAAAGCCTCATTTTCCAGTAATATTCTATATATTTTTGTGATCTTAATTTAATTTTACATAGACATTTGTTCTATAGTGGGTCTTCCTCTCTTTTTTATTTTTCCTGCACATTTTGTTCAACTGTTTTTTAAAAAATAGCATCAGTAGGAAGAATTTCATTAAAAATAAATATGGTCTTGCAGTTAAAGTATCTTGTCTGTTACAAAATGCTATATACAGTATTGAAAAAAATATTGGGTTATACCCAAAGGCAAAAACTCACAAGATTTTGTGAATCTCTTCATGTGATCCCAATCTGCTTGCAAATTTAGACTTTCAACAGCAGATCTGGAGTCATTTGAAAAGAAAGGGGAATAGGGAAAACCTTTGAAATATTTTTTTTCTTTTTCTCTAGATGGTGGTGAATATTGTTTAAAGATTCATTATTAGCTGTAATAATAAGCTGTATCCTGTCTTTCCCAAGTTGGTATATTCCTTTCTCCAATTTTTCTGCATAACAACAATCTTGTAGGGAAGGTTATGCTGATAAAAATGACTAGCCCAAAATTGCCCAGTTAGTTTCCACGGCTGAAGGCAGAGTTGAATAAAGGTCATTCCAGTCCTTGCACAATACTCACGATGCTGTAATGATTTTGCAAGCAAATAGAAGACTTGTACTTATGTTGACTTATTGTCCCTTTTTTATTGACTTTCCTGAAAAGCAATATGCCTTTTTATTGATAAAATGTTCCCCATTAGTAACACATTTTCCAAAGCATTTTTCAAATGTAACTTTCACAATTTTTAAAGTCTCCACAATTTGTCACATTTTTCCTTCATAAGAAGAATGCTTCTTTTAAGACTCTTCCTGTGGTGTTTTGTGGAAGAATCATCTAGAAGCAAAGTCTACTCCCCACTGGGGGAAAATGCTAATTTTAATTTACAGAGTTTCATTTCTTTAAATTAATCTACCCAGTCATAAAAATTTAGAGTATAAGAATATACACAATAATAAAATAATACAGTATAGTATAGCCCTTCAACCTACCTACTCCTCCCAAATACGTTCCTAGGTTTATGCATATGCAAGGGAAGGTTGCATATTAGTGAGGATTAACTGCATTATTAAGTGTTTAGCAGGTACTGAGGCTTAGTTAAAGCAAAAGTGGGAAATAATAATCTAACTGGGGTCAGAGTATGGAATTTATATTCTTACAGCTTGCACAAAGAAGCAGCTTGCCAATTTGGAAAGTAAATAGGAAGAAGTAGCTTGTCTAAGCAGTTTCTCTTCCTGGTGTTAATTAAAGATTAGGATCGGTGACAGGACACCTGGCACCCTACTCTGTCCCTGCATGGATGCTCCACAAATGGGGTCCCATAGCAGGAAGTCCTTGTTTCTCCTGTGTGTAGCTGTGTAAGTTAGATTCAAAAAGTCCTTTTTCTAGGTGCCTCATCAAAGAAAGTTATGTTTAATATAGAATGCAGTTTAAAGATTTAAAACAAGCATAGATTCTTATAGAATTGGAACTGTTTCTCTTTTTGACAAAATTATTGTCATTGATAATTTACCTCTTTCTATAGCATGTTTTTTAATATGTCCTTTTTTGTGACTGTATTTATAGCACAAACATTTTGAATACTTACACAGTATTCTGTAGTAAGTTTAAAAGTTTTAGAGTCTGGAAATTCCCTTAATTTCTGTTTGTTCTACCAGAAAAAAAGCCACACTGAAAATGAAAACAAATTAAGACATTATCTGTTCAAATATGCAACCAAACCTGTTGATCGTTATTTTCTTTATCATCTATTGCTAGATTATGCTTTTGATATTTAACCAACATAAAATAAAAGCATACTACAGAATTAGCTGGGTTTGTTGGCTGGAAGGTCGGCAGCCTGAGTTCGAGACCCAAGCGCTGCCGTGAAACAGGGTGAGCTCCCATTCCTGCCCCAGCTCCTGCCAACCGAGCAGTTCAAAAGCAAGTAAAAATGCGAGTAGATGAATCGGTGCCACCCTCGGTGGGAAGGTAACAGCATCCGTGCACCTTGGGGTATAGTCATGCTGGCCACATGACCACGGAAGCATTTTTGAACAACGCTGGCTGTTCAGCTAGGGAGCGGACATGAGCACCGTCCCTAGAGGTGGCCACAACTGGCAAGGGAAACCTTTACATTTACCTTTTTTACAGAATTAGCTGTACTTAACTTAAGGCCGTAACTTAAGAATAACCCATATTTGTAAACTTTAAAGACACCAGCTATGAAGTTGTGAAATAGGTTTTATGTTCTCTGTCACTATGAAGTTACTATGGAACTCAAATCTGTAAAAGTATAAAAGTTTATAACATTAAAATTATGAAATTAAAATTAAACCTGTAAGGTAAAGGTTTCTCCTTCCAGTTGTGTCCAACTCTAGGGGGCCGTGTTCATCTCCATTTTATAGCCAAAGAACTAGCATTGTCTGAAGATGCTTCCATGGTCACATGGCTGGCATGATGATACCCAAGGCGCATAGACACTGTTACCTTCCCACCAAATTGGCAGTACCTATTTATCTACTTATATTTTTACATGCTTTCAAACTGCTAGGTTGGCAGGAGCTGAGGCAAATAACAGGACCCTGTTATGCAGCAGCACTTGGGTCTCAAACTTGGTCTGCTGACCTTCCAGCTGACAAGCCCAGCATCTTAACCACTCAGCCACTACTTCCCTTTTAAACCTATACCTCTCAACTATATTTATCATAATACAGGCAGTCCTCATTTAGTGACTGTTTGCAGTCATGATGGTGATAAAAAAGTAACCAATTCTTGCATTTATGATCTTCATAGCTCTATAAAGGAAATCTGAAGCACAATGATGGTTTCATTTAGAGACTGCTTTGCTTAATGACCAAATTGCCAGTCCCAATTGTGGTCACTAAATGAGGACAGCCTCTAACTACATGCTATTATGAAATGTATAAATTATAATAAGATAGTTCTTGTAGAAGGGAATATATGTAGTTCATGGCTGAACTGTGGAGTCCTTGATGCTTTTTGAACATGGCTATTTGCTTGCAGACGTTTCATTATCCAGTTAGGTAATATCATCAGTGCAGAGTTTGCTTTCTGTTACTATACAATAGCTTGTCCTGTGAGTGTTGGTGGGCCCATGGTTTTCCCCTTGTTAGTATAGTCATTAAGGTTTTATCTGTTTGATTTTTTGCTGATGTTAATCTCTGCTTATTTATTAATTCAATTTTTATGCTGCCTGTCTCACTAATATTGAGTTGCTGAAGAGCATGTGTTTTTTTTGTTTCCTTCTTACCTTTGTTTCCAATTACCTTTTAATAGAGTCATCAATCAATATTAAAAGCACTAACCAGTTTAACTGAAGGTTGAGTATGGACAGCTATATTCTAGATTCTACCTAGTGTTTGAGACAGAATGGGAAACTGCTCTTAAAAAATTAAAACTGGATGAGTTCCAGTGAGGTGATTTTGTAGAAAAGACTCAACTGGGTTCCATAAAAAAGTTCTGCCAACAGCTAACATCTTCAAAATAACCCCTCTCCCCAACACCCCACCACTGGAAAATGGTAGCAGGACTCAACTGGGCATTTTGGATCTCTTGAGGTAAAGAAGATCACCTCCAGATATTAAAACATGAAACCTGTTCAAATGAATTCCCATTTATTAACTAGAAATGTGTTAAGTTTTTGTTGACAAAAAACCTTAATTTTGTTTTTATTTCAATAATTGATTTCAATATGGTTATTCCTTGTAAAATTCTGTACAGGCCCCAATGTTCTCTTAAATCTAATGTGTATCCTAGAAAGACCCATCATATAATTTGCATAGAGTAAAATGGAAATATGTTTTTTTCCTAATGTAGGGGAACTGAAATGCAAATTAAGCCACTCACTGTGCAGTCTATATAAAAATTACGCAAAAGTGAAATAAGACTATACTGTTGCTTAATGCCCCTATAGTAGATAGATAATTTTGTTGATTACATCTAACTATCAACAAATATCTTTGTGTAGAACTCAAATGTTCAATAAGGAAGCTTGCAGTCTTTTCCCAAAATTTAACTTGAGATATGATATCAAAAGAGAGTCAGTTTGGTGTAGTGGTGAAGACATCAGACTAGAAATAGGGAGAAATGAGTTCTAGTCATATATTGGACACAAAGCCAGTTGGGTGACCTTGGGCCAGTCACTTTCTCTCAGCTCTAGGGAGGAGGCAAGGACAAACCACTTCTGAAAAACCTTGCCAAGAAAACTGCAGGGACTTGTCCAGGCAGTCTGTGAGAATTGGACATGATTGAATGGAAAGAAAAAAAATGTATCAAATGCAGACTTTAAATCTCTGAAGCCTAGCTATAAGATACAGGTCAATTATGAATCAACCATCCTTAAAGTCACTCTGTTCCTCTGCTAGGCAATTTTCTTGTTCTAACCAGTCCTTCAATTTCCAATATAAACATTAAACTAATACTAGTGCTTAATAAGGTGATGGGTTTGTAGTTTGCAGGATTGTCCCTCCTTTAAAAAAAAAAAGAAACAGTTAATGCAAGTTCTCAGTCCCTATGGATATAATCCTGCTCGCATTTGTACAAGAACAAGGCCAGAATTGGAGCTCACCAGGCTTAATTATTTTGAATTAACTCAAGACAATTGAATAATTTCCATGAACCTTCCTGGGTTTTAACTAAAAGATTAAATTCTTGACTGGCATGATTGTGACTAATGACCAAAGTGTTGCAAATCATACTGAATTATCTTTATAATCAGTATATTTATTACATGCTCTCTAAAATATTGTGGTGTTAGAATGTGTTTTTATGGACTGGGCTAATCTGAAAAAGAAGGTGGTGATTGCTTTGATATTCGTAAATTGAGGGTTCTCAAAATGAGAAAAATATTGAATATTTTATACTATTATTTAATTTATGCTGCATCTTTGGAGTTTAGAAGAGATGCCAACTCATCATGATTATTAACAGAAAAAATTGACTCATCCTAGATCTATCCACAAATACAAGGAAAAAATTAAACTAAAACAACAAAAGGTTTTATGATGCTCCATCTTAGTTTCCATCAAATGTATAAAGTATTATGTATGCGCATAGTTGTTATTGTGTGAGAGAAGAGTTAGGGTTGATGGGAGAGAAATATGAGAGATGGTCATTAACATAACACTAGTTGAGTATGACAGATGTTTTTATATTTAGGTAATATAATTATTGAGGTGTACAAATGTATTGTGAGAAAAACTAAGTCTGTTCTATTTGTGAAAATATTATTAAAGCTGTACAATATACTGTTATAATATGTAACATATAACACTGTATATAAAGCTATATAATATTATAAAGCTATATAATATACGTCCTGTAACCAAAGGGCGGCTGAAGCTTTGGATAGGATCATGCCTTTGCCTCTCTCTACCCATCGCGCTCAATACTCTCCATGGTTCATGGAAGAGTTGCGGGTGCCGAAGAGGGTCAAGAGACACATGGAGGGTCAAGATGAGGGATGAATCCTATCGAATACAAGTTAGAGTTGTTATTAAGGCCTACCTTCTGGCAATAATTGTGGCAAAACATAATTATTTCTCTGCCCTTATTGCATCTATAGAGTGTCATCCATCGGCTCTTTTTAGAGTCACCCAGTCCCTTCTTGGAAGAGGGGATTTGTGAGATCATCTACAGGACTGTGCAGAGGAATTTGTTGAATACCTGGCAGACAAAGTCACTTGAGTTCAGTCCCAATTGGAAGCCATGCATGATGCAAATCCACTTGAGATGTCTAGAGAGGAGTCTTGGCCAGTTATCTGGGAACAATTCAATCCTGTTGCCCTTGATAAAATGGACAGGGTCCTCAATGCTGTCAGTGTGACCACTTGCCAATGATATCCATGTCCCTCTTGGTTGATGAAAGACACCAGGAGGGTGACTAACAGGTGGGTCCACACAGTGATAAATTCTTCGCTGTATTAGGGGATATTTCTGGGACCTTTCAAGGAGGCCCTGGTTCATCCCATGCTTAAAAAAACATTGTTGGACTCCACCTGTCTGGACAATTATTGTCCAGTCTCCTACTTACTCTTTTTTGCATGGCGGCTACAGAGAATCGTGGAGGAAGCAATTATCTGGACCTTTTTCAGACTGGGTTCAGGCCCGGTTATGGGATGGAGACAGCATTGGTTGCACTTGAAGATGATCTCTGGCAAGAGTGGTATGGGGGTAGGGCATCCATCCTGGCTCTCCTTGACGTCTCAGTGGCTTTTGATATCATTGACCATGGTATCCTTTTGGGTCGGCTGCGGGAGTTAGGGCTGGGTGGTACAGTTTTGCGCTGACTTGGCTCCTTTCTCCAAGGCTGGTCAATAGGGAGAAAGAGGATCAGTCCACAGGCCACTACTTTGTGGTGTGCTGTAGGGCTTGGTACTGTTTCCACTCCTTTTTAACATCTACATGAAACCACTGGGTGAGATCATCTGTCTTACTGCTGGATGAGATGGGGGAAAAACTGTCCCTGTGCCTGGTTGTTTTGGTATGCAATACTCTATAGCACCATCCAGAGGGAAGAGGTTCAGACAAGTTATGATCAGGATGAGAGGGATCTGCAGATATCTTCTCCGCCCTTATTTAAAGCCTTTATACAAGTATAAGGGGTTATAATTGCATATACAAGTCCTCTGTAGAGGCAGGCTAGCTGCAATTATGTAGTCTCGACTGTTCTTTGGAGTTTAAACCTGTCCTGCCTGGTTGTATTTATGTTTATTTGTTAAGTATAACAATTGGATTGTTCTGTCTAAAGTCTGGTGGAGTATGTCTGAATTATTTATTTGATATAGGCAGCAAATCACACATTTGGATGATGTACTAAGCAAACTAAAATGCCCCTTAAGATGCAGATTAGTTGCATGTATTCTTTTCTATCAAGGTATATTTAGTCTCATTAGGGGGCAACACTTGGCTAAATTTTTCTAAGTCACAATCTAAGCAAGATCAGGTGTGGTTAGTACTTGGGTAGGGTAGGAGACCATGGAATTGTAAAGATGTAAGTTAAATTTGGAAGTGAGAAAATACAATAGTCCTTGATTTATGACCATAATCAAGACCAGAATTTCTATTGTTAAGAAAGATGATTAAATGAATTAGCCCTGATTTTATTTTTTCTACAGCTGTTAAATGATCCATCCATGGCCTCTTACCCTATCCAAGAACTAACCAGACCCTTAGACTGTGACTCAGATGAATTCAGCCAAATTAAATTAAGACTATTTTTTTCAAGTAGATTTTTTTTTTCCTTTGGGCCAGACTGATCTTCTCTATATTGCATACATTTATATGCAGAATTCAACAGCAACATAGTGGCCCTACTGAGAATATTGCAGATATTCTTACGAATATATACTTATGATCAGAATGAGACTGGTACCTTAGATGACAAGTGTTGGGAAATGTAAGCAACTCTCCCTGTTGGTCATTCCTTCTGATTCATCATGTCCAGAAATCATTAATCATGCAATGACTTTACCACTGCTGCATTGCATTCGGAGAGTTGTGAGTGTTCCCTGACAAGGCATTTAACGGTGTGTGTCATATGGCCTTCCCTGTGTCACAATTATTTGTTGCTGTCTTACAGTATTGTCAGTGCTGAAACAATTTTAACTCACTGCCTCATGAGCTTCTTGGTACAGGAAATGCCATCTTATGTATACATATAGTATACAGTATATCTCTTGCTTGGTTTACTTGTGGAATTTATAAATATGTATTTGAAGAATTAAAAATTATTTCAGTGTATTGGAAGGATGCATGCTTTCAAAATGGTTCAGAAAAAGTAGCACATGAGCACAATACCTCTGTACTATTTATTAAAATATGTAATTTGTTCAGGTTTTCATACCAGTTTGAAAATGATTATGAATGTTTTAAGGATGGTTTTAAGTTACAATATAAAGATTAATGTATCTCTTAAAGCAGCTACATCTTTTTTTCAGAGTCACACAGTCTTCAAAGAATCAGGCCACTTTAATTACAGTACTAGCAGAGGACTGCTGTCCTTCCTTCTCTGGAATAATTTTCCAACCATGTACAATGTTACTGTGGATATATAGCATTTTATTGTTTCAGTCTCATGATCAAAAACTGATCCAGTTCAGGAAATTGTTATGGCAGCAAAAGTATATCTGAGCTACTTTGTATATAATAACAGGAAGTGACTAAATTATTGTTCATGAATCCTGAATGTTAAGTCCGCAGTGATCTTCATACCTACCATATCAATGTGGAAGTCCAGGAGTCTTATAAGCTAGTATATTCTATAGCAAGCAAGATAAAAATTTATAAATAATAGCAGCTCTTCCTGAAATACAACAAGAAGAAATATGATCAGCATAGGGATCAGTATGAGCTTAGTGATAAGAATAGATCTGCAATAATAAATTGTTTCACATTAATCTGCTTTGTCATAGCCATCATGGGTCATTGGTCACTGGGCTCCCAGACAGGTTTAAGAGAAAGGAAAAAAAGCACTGAAATCAATAAAATGTGCTATGACTAAATAGACATATATAAATCGTGAAAATATCTGCTGTTTTCAATGTGCTTGTTCTATTTGTAATGTGACATCCTTGTATCTGTCACATATTGCCTTAAAGCACAATTGGTTTGGGTAATAATAATTTAATTAGTATTCAGTTCTTAACTTGGTTGGTGGTATAAGATGCAGTCATGTGTGAAAAGCCTAGACATAATGTGCATGTATGTACGTTTGTGTGGATAGATATACAGTAGATACAGATCTGACTCTTAATTTAGGCTCCAAAAGTTTTTCTTAACTAAACTTGAGATCCTAAAAAGATTAATGTCCTCAAACCAACTCTGCATGTATTTTTCTGCATGCAGAATTTTTCTGCACGTGTATTTTTCTGCATGCAGGAAAGATGAATTTAAACTAACCTGCCTTCCATAAAAGACCTGTTTATTGAGAGGGTCGAGAAAAGGGTGGAGAAGGTATCTGCAGATCCCTCCCACCTCGGACACAATTTGTTTTGAACCTCTTCCATCTGGTAGGGTGCATACCAAAACTACCGGACACAAGAACAGTCTTTCCCCCATGCCATCATCCACATGAATGCTTGGCTCATGCTATATGGTCATGCTACAAGATAGATAGAGCAGAGGCAGAGAATTCTAATTAGCCCAGAAGTTCTTCTAATGTGAATACATACCTATTAATTGAAACTTTATAACATTCCCTTATATTGACTGAACATTTACAGAATAACATTGTTATGTATTCTCTTACTGTTTATTGTTACTACAAGTACACTTGAGAGCTGCTGTACCGGAAACAAATTCTATGCTTGGCCAATAAAAATATCTGTATTAGTCCAAAGCAGAAATGGCGGAAGATATAGATGGCAAAAAGTCTCCAATAATGGATTTCCTTCTGCTACAGCTTTTGTGGCATGCATTGTTAGAGGATATGAAAGAAAGCAATAATGGCCAAAAAAAAAATTCCTTGTACAGGTACTTGAAAGTGCAAGTTACCGATTTAATCTTTCAAAAGTAGATCCGCAATAGCAAAAAAAAGAATATGTTTCATTAATTGGTTATTCTTCTGATGGGAATATGTAGGAATGAGGAGAGACTGAAAATTTTAAAACAACATTGAGCCCAATCCAAAATGGACCTGGGTCACATACAAACAAATATGGCTATAATTTGAATTGAACACAACCCAAAATGGACTTGGGCCACATATTTATTTTCTGTTTCTTTACTCCTTATTATCCTGCTGTTGTGATTTTACTATAAGATACAAATCTAACTTGGTAAACTTTGGCAATAGCAATAACCTTAGACCATCCAATAAGGAACCTATTTTCTATTTTATTTTACATTGGTTACTAGTGTTTTTCTAAGTATTATACACAGATTACTTATTTTTAACCTTACACTTTTTTTTATGAAACTACTTCTGTGTCTTGTATCTATTGTATCTGACAAAAGTGATTTTGATAGGTAACTTGTCATTGTATTATCTTTAACTAGTATATCTACTATTTTCTGTTTCCCAAAATACTATAGACCTAATCCAGGCCACAAATGAGACAAATGTCAATATTCCACAAATGGCTGATACACTCTTTGAGCGAGCAACAAACAGTAGTTGGGTTGTTGTCTTCAAGGCCTTAGTAACAACACATCATCTAATGGTTCATGGCAACGAGGTAAGCACTGTAGTCCTCAAAGCTAAAGCATAAGATTGTTGAGAAAGCCAGTGTTTGTCTTACATACTCTTCTAAAAAAAGTGAATGATAGTGAGCAGTGAGCTTTTCAGATACATTAAGGCAGGATAAATGTTCAGGGTATGTTGAGTTTTCTGTATAAAAGTTTCATAGAATAAATAATCTACTCGGCTCTCTGAGATAGTTAATTCTACCTCAGCCTTTCATGCATGTAAAAAAAAATATGCTCTGGAATTGGGGATCATTTGAAATAGCTCTTAGAGGATGTGATGCAGGAATTGGGTAAAATGGATACCTAATTATCAAAGGCCTTTGATTAGAATCAGTTGAAAGACATGAGTGTTAAGTACAAATGGGATCCCTGTAATTCTCTGATATAGAGACAAAGGTATTTTGACCTGCAAGTATTTTCATAGTTCTTGAGGCAATCCTTATTACTGTATAACACAGTATTTGTATATATATTATGAACTGAAATCTCATTTTGTAATTGGTTTTGATATTGAATGCATGTTAAAGTATTTGCTTCAGATCCTGTCTTTAAAGTTGGTGCTTTTTATAATTGTCTCCCTTATCAATTTCAATTTTTGTTATACAAATGTATGTTAAAATAAGAGTATATATTTTTCATGAAGACAACATGTCATACAAACCACTTGATTGTACCCAAGGTAGTCTACACAATACAGGAAATATCTTTGTTCTGTTTTCTGAAGCTGATTTCTCTTTAAAAAATACACATATAGAAATAATGGATCTTCTCAGACTGATATAAAGAATGTAAAAAGATTTAAAATGCAATTTAAAACTTTTCTACTTTGTTGTTAAAAATAGGGTTCAAACATACACTCATGAAAATTTCTTCTTAATATATTTCTATTGCACATTTTAAGAAAAAAGCATATGAACAAAAGGAATGATAATAAAAAGGGGCAAAAGAACAGAATATGAGTAAAAAATCAAAGGATAGATACATTTACAATTGTTATAGAAATTAAAATTTTCAGCATTTCATAAATGATTATAATTAATTGAATATATTTTTCATCATTTCAAAAATAGCTTTTCAGTTCTGAACAGAATATGAATATCAGTAGCAACAGCACAATTTGAATCATAAAATGAAACTGTAAACATGAATTCTATTAATATGACAATAAATATATTGTAATTTTTAAAATCCTATAAAACCAAAATATTGAGACTTTATGTAAAAAGAAACTCAATTTTGGATATCCTACAAATCCATATATACATTGTTATTTAGAAATAGTTTCCAAATTGAATTAAATTCTATGTCAGGTTTATATTTATTATAGACATCAAAGCATACTCCAACAACCTAGCCTTCTTTCATTGATTAAATGTCCTTGTAGTCTAGTATTTTACTCAGGTTATATAGTGCCATCTTATTGTTTATCCAGAATAATTTGTAAGAGTCCAACTTTCCTTGAGTTGGCATATTTCAGTGGAAAATGTTCAGTTTCCTAAGGTAATCTATATACAGTACTACTAATAATCTCATGACCTTTAACTGGATGAAATGGTGCATAATAGGGCAACCGTTGTTGAACCAAGTACCTTAAATGGGCTACTGAACAGAATGTGTCCAAAATTCAGAACCCATGGGTCCTGAGGGAATGAAATTTGGGAAAGTTGTAACTTGCTTCAGTGCTATACTGGCGGCTGCTGCAGTCACATGGTCTTCATTTTCAATGTTCCATGACGGTTTCTTAGCCAGTCTCGCATTCCCTCACTCTGTCACCCACCCAGTAGCAGTTCGTTACCTGCCTGCTCAAAAGGGAAGAAAAGGGAAAAGAAGGGAAGGAGATTTCTGATGCTCCATGCCTGCCAAATTCCCACAAGGAAAATCAATGAGAAAGTCAGCAGAAAGTCAGAAATCACTCCTGCTCCCATGCTTTTTTGCCTACCATTGGTTATTCTGATGCTTCTCTGTTTAGGTAAGGAAATATCTCTGAAACGATAATCCAACAGGGCATGGATTGTCTAGTGTATGTTAGCAGTAGCATTGTTGGGTCAGTTTTGTTCATAGAGGCAGTACTTTAACCAGAGATACTGATGGTATGTAAAATGCAGTTGTGTGCTCTTAATTTTTAGATTAAACTTTGTCATACATTCAAATACAGTAATTAATTTCTAAGAGGTTTTTCTAGTCATTATAACACCTGTATTTCTAAATGCCACATGAATGACTGAATTGTTTTTAATATGGAAGGATTCAGTGCATACTTTGATTTTTGAACTTGGCCGTCAGTGTCTAGGTACTTGAATGTAGGCTGATATACATAACTAGAAATACATATAAATTTATTCTTAATAATGTAATGAAATCTTTTGTTTTTCACCAGAAATGAAATTTGCTTAGGGGTCTGTCATGAAACAGGAAGAGGAGACATGTAATGCATTTTATTTTTTTTTCTTCCTCCTAGAGATTTATTCAATATTTGGCATCTAGAAACACACTATTCAATCTCAGCAATTTTTTGGATAAAAGTGGATCACATGGTAAGAAGAATCATTCACTTTATCAATTTTAGTGTGGTGGCATATTTACAGAAAATTGCATAAGTAGAAACGTAACACTTTTTCATGCTTGTTTAGGCATACATAAATTGGATCAAGGCAAATATTCACCATGAACTTGTACAGTAAAGGTTAAATTTACTTTTACTCTTAATTTGCATTTCTGTGTATTTTCCTAAATACAGTACTCTCAAATAACCTTTCTAAGCACTTTGAGATGCTGCCTCATTATTACAAATAGTTAAGGTGAAAACAAAGCAGTTTTAATTTTTTTTAAATAGCATTTTTCTTAAGAAAAAGAATGAAAGAAAAACTTAGTGGTTAGTCTAAAAGTAATAAAAACATCTAGAAAAAAAAAGCTTCAATTTAATTAAGATTGTGTCAAAAATATTGGTAAATGTCTTTGTATGTGTTTGTTTTATGTGTTTGTTCCAGATATGTTTCTCTAATATCAAATAAGGATAAAAATGAAAGATAAAGTTGGATGTTTAATAATGAATGACCATTTTTGTTTAATAAGGAGCAAAGAACATACACCAGGCTCAATATTCTGTAAAGGATCGATACACTGATTCTTTGCTATGATGTCCGACCTAGTCAGTTTAGTGTAAGTTTTTAATTCCTGGTAAACATGTTTTGTTAAAAAAAATCTGTGGGCAGCCTTACATCTGTTAATTTTCTGCAGTATGGTTTGGCAGGCTGTCACTTGATGTTTGTAGATGTGAGATCTTAGAAGGAATGTATGCGCCTTGTTCTCTTTATACAGAGTAGTTTAAATATACTACAGACAGGTTAACTGGAGAAGAAAAAGAAAAGAAAGGGAACAAAGGGAGGGAGACAGAACTCACCACTGCTGTCATCTTTGCTCTCCAAACCAACCTTTCGGAGAAA
>JANHZU010004202.1:190431-212776 GCA_032468055.1 Acrochordus granulatus | reverse complement strand
TTGATTTCAATAGTATGTTCTTTCCCCAAGATTATTAACAAAATAACCACATATACTGTAGGATTCTATGAATTAAATACTGGCAATGCCAAGATTGTAAAATTCTGCTATACTGTAAGTCTTCTATCTGCAGAACAACCTGAGCACATGGCAGAGCTAAGTAAAAATTAATGGGAATATTAGTAGGAGAATTGTCCTCTTCCTCTCTCATCATAACTTTATCAATCATATACTGCAGCTTGTCTTTAATTCATTAGCACCCAATCCATCATGATTCCACAGTTGTTTTCCAATTTAACTGCTCTTTAAATCAGAATGTGTATCAATGATTATTATAACAAGTGTTTACTCTTTGTTATTAAAAATTAGTTGTATCTTACAATTTACAAGATACTCTGTTCTGCCTTTGGAGTTTATTAATGTGACCTCCTGTATTTAGAAAGGTTTTTTGGCAAATCTTCAGTGATTCATAAAGAATAAATCAAATTCCATACATCATACTAATTCTGTGATAACTAATTTTTGGTTTGGTGTCGATAGATGGACAAGCACTGTACACATGGGCCTTCTTTATTTAGAGTTTTAAGATAGTGGTTGGAATAATGACTGAAATATCCAATAGGTCTGCATCATTAACATTATCAACCTTTCTTAACTTCTGCTATAAATTAACACATCAAAATTGGCCATATTATGGTTTCTTTCTCTAGGATATGATATGTCTACTTTTATCAGGCGATACAGTAGATACTTGAATGAAAAAGCATTTTCATACAGACAGATGGCATTTGATTTTGCAAGAGTAAAAAAGGGGTAAGCTGTCCTTACCTAATATCAATATTGTTGATTGCAGTGTAATAATTATGTCTGTAATTATGTCTGAAAGTGTCCTATATAATGTAATGTAATGCTATGCTATGCTAGCATTCAGTATAATAAATTGAATGTTGCTATAACTATTATTGAAACTGTCCTATATTTAGGACAGTTTAATATTCACCTCCCATGTATATTTTTCCCCATGTATATTTTTCACTCGATTTATTGTAAAGGTTTTTAACTGTTTTAAATTTGTTTTTTATTATGTGTTTTGTTGTAAGATGCCAAGAGTCATTTTGAATTTGGCGGCATATAAATTTAATAAATAATGCAATGCAATGTTATGCTCTGCTCTGCTATCTATTATTCAGTATAATAAATTCAGTGTTGCTGTAATTATTTCTGACTATGCCCTTTTATTGTATTAATGAGAATCATTAAAAAGGAATTAGATTCAAAACATATAAAAAGGGGTTCTGGCATGCAAGTACGGTGATCTGTTAGAGTAAAAATATTTCTTTTCTATATCCATCCGGGAGAATGTTGATAGAGCCCAACGTCTTGATAGGATTCCTGCCTTCTCTCACACCAAGTTCTGTTTAGAAAAAGGATTCCTTCCATTTCCCTCAATTTTCTTCTGATGGTTCAGGAGTAATATCTTTGATATGTTCCTTCTCTAGCATTTGGATTTTGTTCCTCTTAACTTTTAGTCTTTTGAACTAAGTTACTGTTTGGGTTTTATGGCCATCAGAGCATCCATCAGGAAGTGGCACTATTGTGGCAATAAACTTCCTGTCTGACAGATGTTCACCATGCTTTTTTCCCTTGTGATGGAATCTTGCATGAATTATCAGATCTTTAGCAAATTGGACTGATCTCTCACCTGTTTGGAGAATGGTGCACCCAGCTGTTCTAGAGAACATTGAACCATGGTTCTGATGCAATGAGAAGGTATCTGAGTGTATATGGAATAGATCACTGAAGGAGTTCATGATCTGTAGCCAGGCAACCTTAATATTTCATGCAGGGCTTAATTTTTCAACAAATGTAAGATTCCGTAAACATACTTGCACATTTCCCAGTGCTAATAGCCTATTAAAATTGGCTACAGAGTTCTGACTGAAACCCTTGTTTATGCCGCTAACATCAAAATCTCAAGAGTTTTCATTGGGGATAATATTACTTCTTTTTCCATCACCTATTCAAATTAACTTATTATTGCAGCTTCCCAGTTTTTATTTAATATGTTGTGGGGAAAGCCTAAACCTTCAGTTGTCAGATTCTTACTTCCAGACTTATGTAGCTATGTACCAGTATTTTCATAAGGGAAAAAATAGTATTTTCCATCTGACTCGTAGGCAAAACACAGGGATTCATTAAAGTGTTTCATCTTGGAAAAATTTCTGTTGCCAAGCAGCAGATTATACCACTAGACACTCAAAGGATTACACAGCCAATATGCTTTTTTAATATTACTTTAACATGTAAAAGGAAGAAAAAGGACTAAAATACATAACATAATTTTTAAACAGTAAATTAAGCTCTGGACACGTAGAATAATGCTAGTCATTCAATGATAACAAAGTAAATTCATAGATGGAGAGTAAGTCAGTAACAGTCCATGATTGTAAATCTGGCTTAGCACATTGTCTTCATTAAAATAATATTTTGGCTACCCTCTATGCATATTAAATCCAGAATTCTTTATGAATCAATATTCAATGTATAGTTCAAATAGCATTCACATTTTAAACTTTATTTCTCCTCCCAAGATTAAATAATAAAGTAAAATGGGAGGATCATAAACAAGTCCAAAATATGTACTGTGTCATATAGTACTTCTATTGAAGGTGACAGCCACCCCTTGGTGAATATTCTATCCAGGAAACAAGGTATTAATATGTTCCAATTTTCTTGCAAATTACTAATATTAATGATATACTTCAATTTTCTGTAACACTTAAGTGTAGATTTAGGATAATTTAAGCTCCATCTAAATAATGCTAAATTAAAATATTTTAAATTATAATAATTTATACAGTTCATAACATTTTAATATGTTTGTTCTAAATTATATGGTTAAAATATGTTTTAGTTGACTGAGTAGCAATTCTGCTATTTTAAACAATTCAGATTCTTGTTCCAATGGAGCTAATGTTTTCAAAGACTGGTTAAAAATGAGATCACACAGGATAGTAATATGATTTTTGCCCATGAATTTGAGAAAAAAAAAAAGATTTAACCTGCATTTTTCAAACTAGTATCCTAGAATTTCAATTTCTCACAGGAGTTAAGGACAAATTTAAACTTTATTCCCAGCCTCTCTAATAGGTCTTCTAATCTTTAATACTGGAAAAATAGGTGACTTTTACCTAAAACCAGAGCCAACCTATTGTAAAGACATTGAGAAGAGTCAAATATGAATGTTCCAGTTGGGTCTAATAATTGAGCTGAAATTGGGAAAACTAAAGCTCTCATCCTCATAAGCAAATTATAATGAAAATCTGGAGGTTTACCCATTGCACAAATATTTTCTTAGTATTTTATCCATTTAAAATTAATTGATATGGGGATCCTTCTGAAGATATATATTAGTTCTGAAGTAATATTTGTTATAATGTTTATTCTTCCCCATAGACTAATAGGGATATTTAACCATCAGCTAATATCAATAGTGGTATTTTCAGTTTTTGGCAAATGCCAAGAGTTTGCCCACAGATTTTGAAGGCTTATTAATCAGGTTAATTCTTCTCTAGTGGAATTTGAATTGACATTAATATATTTGATTAATCTTTCTCTTCAGGGCTGATGGTGTAATGAGGACAATGGCTCCAGAAAAGTTACTGAAAAGCATGCCAATATTACAAGGACAAATAGATGCACTTCTTGAATTTGATGTACGTACTTATATTTTCCTTAAACTTTTATGGTTAAAGAAAAACACTTCTTACTCTGAATCTAAAAAAAGCATACTAGGAAACATTTAACTTATAAAAAGAAAGTTATTGTATTTTGCCAAACTGCAGGAAAAAAATGGTTGAAGAAAAAAATGGTTGAAAAAATAGAGTTGGTTGAAAAAAATGGTTGAAAAAAATGATTGAATTACCTTTTTGCACGTCATTGAAGGTCATAATAGAACTCCATCATTCAGCTATTAGTGTTGTGCAAACTTTAAAGTGATGTTCATTAATATTCAGTTTCCTACTAGGTTCATCTAGATTTCACTATTCCTCATGGCCAAAGCTGAGCTGTTCATTCTTGTAGTTTAGCATTGCTGAATTCACTGCATCTTCAGAGGCGTAATTTCTGTTTAGACTTCTATCTAGACTCCTGAAACTGTTTAATCTGAACAATAAATGTATCTACTAATATTTTATATTGTGCTGAAAGAAATTCTAATCCAAATGTTGTACTAATAATGCAATACTCATGGGCTTTTATTTTTATATAGGTTCATCCAAATGAACTGACAAATGGTGTCATAAATGCTGCATTTATGCTTTTGTTCAAAGATCTCATCAAGCTTTTTGCTTGTTACAATGATGGAGTAATTAATTTATTAGGTATGTAAACTGATAAAAGCATATCTTTAATTATTTCTATTATTAAAAAGAAAAAAATCTCCTTGTTAAAGAAGGAGCAGTGTTGATTATCCAAGCAGTGGCTGTTTTGATTCTTCTATATTCACATCTATCTACCTGTTTAGACCAGACCAAATGTCGCAGTTAATCTTCCCAATTCTCAAGTCAAGTAAGATGAAGTGTTATGTAGATGAATAACTAACTGTGTATGCATCATCACATACATCCGCTCTATAATGTTTACTAATGTTCTCATAATCATTGGTTTTTAGATTAACATCCTCAGTTTTACAAAATAAATTTCTGAAAATAAAAATGATAAAATAATTATTATTACTGTATTTTATCACGGATTGCTCCTCAAACCTAACATTATTTGACTTGTTTGCCTTCATGGTTCTTTATTCCATCTTTTATTTCAAGGCTGGAAAACTAATTTTGACATAAGGGTCATCCTTATGTCCTCTCCACAGAAGCATTTCTTGGTAATCTTTTTTATGCCATGCGTTTATGATGTTGTCTCCTCCCCATCCTCAGCCCACAGGGTATAGCTCCTTAAAGTCAACTTCTTTAATCATGTCATCTCCTGACAAAATTCTTGTCATGGATATGATCTTGTACACTTCACTGATGAAGTAGTTATTGACATGATCAGGATGGAACATGTTTGGCTTCTATTGGATTTAGGTTTGCAAGCATGCCCCTTGCCTTTGGTCATTGGTAATTGTTCTTCTTGGACATTTTTCTTTAGGTTGCAAGAGACATCTTCCTTTCACAGTGGGATCTGCCCATTCTCTAAAACACTTACTGGGTCTTAAATGAGCTTCTTATAAACCAAATGTACACTCTTTTAAAGGAACCCCAGAGATGAGTTCAAAAATTAGATCTTGCATGATCAGTGCTATTGGGTGCATTATAGATTTTCTGTTGCTTTTGCCAATAAGGGGTTCCAAGTTGCCGTATGTTTTACAAGGATACAACTGGACTTAATTTCCAGCCCTGCCATTCCTTTGCATGCTAGCTGAGAATTTGCTTAGTATCAGTCCTTCCCTCCAATTTAGTCCTGTGGTCCTTCTCCAGACCTGTGACTTGCCAGCCAGGTTATTTTTGGTCCTGGATTTAATATTCTTTCAAAAGAGGACTAGATCTTTTTTAATCTTAGGTTTGGAGTCTTTATGCTCAGGCAATTTAATTAAGCAACTTGCATTAAAGTAATAAGAACCAACACCAGTTGCCAGCCTCATGATTGTGGAAGAATAAATCTCAACAATCCAGGTAGCAGGTTCAAGATCAGTGTAGTAGTGTTTTGCTATCTTAAGGTCTGAAGGCTTGTTTTTTATTACAAAAATCTGGCTGAGTCCAAATGCTGTATTTAGTGATGCTTAGATAAGCACTTCCAATACATGTGCTTTCGGTGAAATGAAGCAAACTTCCTACTTGGCACAGATCATATTTTCATGTTTCTTATTCTTTCACCCAAATAAATAGCCCCTATCAGTAAAAGATAAGTTGTACCAAACAAATGGTTTCAGGCACACTAGGCTGGCTAATGTTTTCTAAATTAATTGTTATATTTTGTCTTAGAAATATATTTTCCTGGGATTTTAGTTTAAAGGAAAGGGGGAGAATTAAAGTTAAGGGATACTATAAAATAAGTATGCTTGATTTTTGTTGTATGTATTTTGTAAGTTTGAACTTGAAATTGGGATTCTCCATAAATGTTCACTGGGTGGAATAGGGCAAAAACATATCTGGCCCTTTATGCTTTCTGCCAACTTTTTAATAATATGCTTTATGAAGACATTTATTCATAATAAAATGTCAAGTCTTCAGATGTTCTACTTATAAAGAATACTAGTGTTGACAATGTCAAATGTATCTTTTCCAGAGAAGTTTTTTGAAATGAAAAAAGGACAGTGCAAAGATGCTCTTGAAATTTATAAACGGTTTCTTACTAGAATGACAAGAGTATCAGAATTTCTTAAAGTTGCAGAGGTAAGTGCAACTTTCACAGAAAGAACAATAGGCTGTAAAGATTGCAAATATTCTGTAATATATTGAATTTAGTACATTCTAAGTAGAAGATATAATGTTATTTAATTCTATTTAAAATGAGAGTAAATTGGTTTCTGATGTATTTGTGCACATTCCTAAAATAGAAGGAAATGACAGTCAACTGATGGAAGTTAACCACCCAATAGTTGATTTTCAGTATCCAGGGTTTACATGACTTTTTAAGCTGAACATAGGGAATGTGAAAGAAGTCTCAGAGACATATGTCTTAAACTATAAAGAAATTTAGAGAAATCCTTGGGGAAGGTACAAAAGAACTACAGTATCAAAGAAAGACCACACAGCCCAGAGATTAAAGCAAGCATGAGAAAGAAACTCAAAAGATCCTGATCCTGATTTTATTTATTTTGTTGGATTTATTAAAGCTACCAACCTCCAAGAAGATTCTGGATGACATACGATAAGTTCAATAGATACATTAAAAGTACAATTAAAAACTCTAAGATTGCTTACTGTAAGACAGGACAGAGAAATTTGGAAATGCATTTATTTATTTAAATGATATTGCTTAAATAAGATTTTATTACTGTCCCTTACAACAATAAAATTGCATTTCTGAAATCCTTGCAGTGTCTGTTTTTTGACTTGCTTATCTCAAAGGGCTGTCATGAATCTTGAAAGCCTCTCCAAGCTTCTCTCTGTCAGTAGGTAATCAGCTATATTACTCTTAATAATTTAGTTCACATATTGTTGTTTGATATTATATATTGCATTTTGGTTTGTAATCACAAATATGAAACTTCAAATGATTTATTTTCTTTTTTTCACAGCAAGTTGGAATTGACAAAGGTGATATTCCTGATCTCACACAAGTAAGTTGCATTTAGCTTGAGAGTGGTTAAAGGTAACAAAAATAACTTCTGCTCATTTAGCATGCAACCTAAAAGCATTTACTATTTTAAAATATTTTAAAGTCAGCATATGCTTCCTGAAAATGGCAGATATTTTAACTGATGTAGATTGATCATATATTTGTTTCTAGATGAGGATTTCCATTATAGGACATTTATTTAGGGAATTTCAACTTTTAGGGCATTTAGAGATATGTAACGTGTAATTTCTTCTTTCTAGATGTACAGGTTGTTCCCAAATTCTAAAACTCCTCAAGTACGTCATTTGAGAAAGAAAGTTCTTAAGGATTTGAACCCATGCTTTGACTTGGTCTATAAGTTCACTTAATTTATTATTTCCAAAGAAGAGATAGGTTTAGGCTGCCATAATAAAACTAAATGCTTATAAATTATTAGATGTAAAATACTCGATACAGTGAAAACTTCCATTCATATTTGTACTTTGTGAGTAAGTGCAGTAATTATTTATCATTGCATTGGTAATATAGAGTGCTAATAGCTACTTTTAAGGATTGGGCACAAATCCTTAAAATCTACGTGAGCAACATTTTAAAAATTTCTCAAATATGTTGCTAAACAAAAATAGTTTCTTCAGAAATTTAACCTAAAGATAAAATACTTCCAAGCATTACTATGGCATCCTATCAATATAACAATTTAGTATCTTGCATATAAATGAAATAGATTTACTTCAAATTACACATTACAGATAAATAATATTAAAATTATACTTACTTAACATATCAGGACAACCAAAAAGATCCTTGGCTCTTTCTTGTTGCACAGTAATGTTCTAAAAACTGTTTGAAATACAATAAATAAATTCATTAAATAATATCTTTTTGCTTACTGCTCTTTTTGACTGAATATGGTAACTGTAGCTTCAAGTAAATATGGAGTGTTTTGCTTTGCTTTGCTTTGCTTGCAATTTTTCTTCCAGGACTTTTACTTGACGATGCCTGAACATAGTTCAGTGGAAAATGACTGTGGGAAATGTAATTCAAATTAAATTGAAATCAAGAGGATTTTGTAAACTCTTTAATCGTGATTTGTAGCAAAAATTGCAAACTTTCTGAAAAAGGCAACTAGACTTTTATTACAAGATGTTATTGGAGATGTTTCGCCTTCTATCCAAAGGGCTTTCTCATCTAAAGGAAAGCAATGGTAATGAAATACGTACATTTCTAAAAAGGGGTGGGATAGGATACAGGAAAAAAAAGCAGGTTCTCACTCAGCCAGTTTAAATAGAGTGATATGTTCCTAACAAAGGTGGGGGATCTCCAATAACATCTTGTAATAAAAGTCTAGTTGCCTTTTTAGTTTGCCATTTTTGCTATAAATCATGACCTGGATTAATGTGAATATTCACATACATCTTTAGTCATGAATAAGAATATTTACAGTATATCTTCCAGTGTTTATATGTTTTATATATCTTCCAATATTTTACTGCATTAGGAATTTGTTCTTTAGTTTAATTCAAAGCAGTAGTCTTTTTAAGTCCTATTGGTATTATAGTCAATAATGAAGACTTTGCAGACTTTCCCCTCTCCCATCAGCACCCATTGAGAACAATGTTGATAGTGGCATGAAGTGGATAGAATGCTCCTCACCCCGTAAAAGCCAATGAAGTGATTTAATGCTTGCCTTTTGACAAGCAGCTAAAGCAGTAGTTTAAAAACTTGGATTCTGAAAGCATTTAGCTTTAATGTTATTACTTTTACTTTATACTTTATTTTTGATATATTAACATTTTCTTTTTATATCCATGCTGTTAAATATGAGCTATGAGCAGTTTTGAAAATCCTTGAACGTGATTTAGAATATAAAACATCTGCATTTGCAGTTTCTTAAAAAAATTTTCTGGGTTTCATAACCACACATGCATAGTAAAGCAATAAAAATAGTTCCTAGGTAAATGAATTAAACAAGAACAGAACTTGGCATTTGAATTCATGCATAATCATATAATTGTTGATATACTGTTGTGAAAATAAATAAATAAAATAGCATAACTGTTTATTTTCCCCCAAAGTCTGTTCCTCCTAGTTAAGTGCCAGCATTTCAATCTATACAGAAAAAGTGAGCGGGCTTATTTAATGTTCTCTTTTTTAAAAAAAAATATTTTTATTAGATTTCAAAAATGTGAGTAAAAAGTAAACCAGCACAGAGAAAGGGGGTTGAAAGATGGAGAAAGCTAGACAAAAAGCAAAATAAAAGTGCATAAAGATTCCTGATCTCTTTGCAAGTAATGTTCTGACTAATAGAGAAAGGGATAATCATTTAATTGCAAAAGTATTTTCCAGAATACCTGGCTAGATGGCAGCACTTAGCTGACCCTGGCTGATCTCAAAAAATTAAGCAAGTGGACTTTTAATGGTGGTTGGACGGAACAGCACCAGAGAATCCCAGGGTAACAGACTAGACTAAACATTAAAAAAAAGCATAGGGAGGCAATGGCAAACCAGTTCTACAATGTTGCCAAGAGAAAACATGAATAAATCCTTGACTTCCTCAAGCTTCAACTTGAAGAAGAGTTGGCTTCATCAATTTATATGCATTCCTTATGCCAAAGTTCCTGTGGTTTCATGAATGAAGATTTCCAATTATACTTTTAGGTAGTATAAAGGCTAGATTATATTGTTAAATGGACATGCTCTAATTATGTATATAAACTAACAAACAATATCATAAAATTGATATTTATGAACATATTATGAATCAATAAATTGGAACATTTGATTTTAATTGAATCATTTTTTTAGTGACCTGTTTTGGTGAGATTAGAACCATGTTTCCTAATTATGATACATTTTATGATTTTGTATTCAGTATGCCATTGTGCCTGTATTTTCAGAAATGATAATAAATTGAAATATTTTAAGTGATTCTCTATCCTATGACAAAGATTAGGGTTTTTCAGTTATGACATTATATTAAAAAAAGAACGTATGTAATGAATATCATTTTAGTGGAAGATGTGAAATATACTTCTTTAACATTGGGAAAAAGGGGAAATGTTGGCCACCATGTTGTTATTATTCAGTCACACAGTCGTGTCCGACTCTTTGCCAGGCCTCCCTGTCCTGCACTGCCTCCTAGAGGCCGCCTAAACCCATGCCCATCACACTGACGATGTTATCAAACTATTTCATCCTCTGCCGTCCACTTCTCCTTTTGCCTTCAATCTTTCCCAGCATCATGGTCTTTTCTAATGAGTCCTCTCTTTGCATTATGTGGCCGAAGTACTTGAGCTTCAGCTTCAGTATCTGTCCTTCCAGTGAACAGTCGGGGTTGGTTTCATGTAGGATTGACTGGTTTGATCTGCCTTCCTTATGATTCAGCTCTCTCAGCCATACATTACTATTGGGAAACAATAGCTTTGACTCTACGGTCTTTCGCTGGCAAGGTTTCTGATTTTTAATGTGCTGTCTCAATTTGCTATAGTTTTCCTCCCAAGGAACAAGGGTCTTTTGATTTCATGGCTGCAGTCACCATTTGCAGTGATCTTGATGCCCAGGAGGGTAAAGTCTGTCACTCCTTCCATTTCTTCCCCTTCTATTTGCCAGGAAGTGATGGGACCGGTTGCCATGATCTTAGTTTTCTTAATATTGAATTTCAAGCCAGCTTTAGCACTCTTTTCTTTCATTCTCATCAAGAGGCTCTTTAGTTCTTCTTCACTTTCTGCCATTATAGTGATATCATCTGTATATCTGAGGTTGTTGATATTTCTCTCAGCAATCTTAATTCCGGCTGGTGATTCATCCTGCCAGGAATGTCGCATGATGTATTTGCATATAAGTTAAATAAGCAGGATGACAATATATAGCCTTGTTCTACTCTTTTCCCAATTTTGAACCAATTCATTGTTCTATGTGAAGTTCTAATTGTTGCTTCTTGACTAGCATACAGGTTTCTGAGGAGTCTGGTACTCCCATCACAGTTTGTTGTGATCCACACAATCAAAGGCTTTATCTTAGTCAATGAAGCAGAAGTAGATCTTTTCTGGAACTTGCTTGCTTTCTCCATGATCCAGCGAGTGTCAGCAATTTGATCTCTAGTTCCTCTGACTCTTCGAAACCCAGTTTGTGCTTCTGGTTCTTGATTCACATATTGCTGAAGCCTAGCTTGTTATATTTTTGACCTAACTTTGCTAACATGTGAAATGAGCACAATTTATGGTAGTTTGAAGATTCTTTAGGATTGCCCTTCTTTGGAATTGGAATGTAAACTTTTCCAATCCTGTGGTTACTCTTGAGTAACTGGGTTAATATATGTCAGTTATAGAGTAACTGGGTTAATGTATCTCAATATGTGCTGGGATATTGAGTGCAGCAATTTAACAGCATCTCTTAGGATTTTAAATAATTCAGCTGAAATACCGTCATCTCTGCTAGTTTTGTTGTTAGTAATGTTTCCTAAGGCCTACTTGACTTCACACTCCAGGATGTCTGGCTCAAGGTCAGTGACCACAGCATTGTGGTTATGGACATTTAGAGACCTCTAGTCTTTCCCAATCTATTGTTTTCCTCCATTTCTTTATTTAAAAAGGCCTTCTTATCTCTCCTTGTTATTCTCTGAAAATCTGCATTCAGTTGAGTATATCTTTCCCTTTCTCCCTTGTGTTTTGCTTTCCTTCTTTCCTCAGCTATTTATAAAACCTTATCAGACAGCCACTTTGCTTTCTTGCATTTCTGTTTCTTTGGGATGCTTTTAGTAGCTTATATAATGTTATGCACCTCCATCCATAGTTTTTCAGGCATTCTATCAGATCTAATCCCTTAAATCTATTCCTCACCTCCACCGTATATTCATAAGGGATATCATTGAGGTCATACCTGAATGGCATAGTGGTTTTGATATTGAATGGTTTCTCTTGGATTTGATCCAAGATCATTCTGTCTTTTTTGAAATGGCCACCATATTTTCTGCCAGTTCTGTATTTGAAAGCCATTCACATAGAACATAGAAACCATTTCAGAAAATAGACAAAATGTTTCCAGAAAAGTGGAGTATTCATATATTTAATCAGACAATCAATAATCTATCTTAATCATGTTTTTCTGAGCAGAGAATGGCCCTGATAAAGTCCTTCAAAACTCGTAGGAGAGATCATATGATTTGAACCAGTAAGTTAGAGCTTGTAAGTCCAATTCATTCCATATGACTGCATAAAAATGGTAAAGACTTTTCACAGGGGAAGTAATTAAATATAATTAGTTTGAATCTATTGCTATCTGTAAGGTAGCTTATACTTAGATTAAGAAATCTTTCTTGAGTTAGAAAAGCATATCTCTTTTTTAAAAAAAGCATATTTTTAAAAAATGTTACTTACACTCCACGTTCACTGTTGTGAACCGAGACAATAGTCTGGTCTTCTTCCAAGCTACACTTTGCAAGTTAAGTTTAGATAAAGTTAGAACAAATTTGCATTAAATGTATGGTATATGCCCAATGTGACATATAAAGATAAGATGCTGTTGCAACATGAAGATAATTTGTAATAACTTGAACAAATAATTTGTACAAGTTCAGAAGCTGTGTGTGCTAATTTAATCCTGACTGCAATCTTTCTATATAATTATGCACAATTAATGTTTTAATGGTTGAAATCTAATTTACATATTTGAAAAGTCATAGGTATTGCTGACCGAAGTAGTAAAAATGAAAAGTCTTCATTTAAGGCCTGTACAATTGATGGACTTATCATCTTGATGAAACATAACATGCAGCTCCCTTATCTCTGAAAATTTTCTTCTCTGATCACTGGAAATCTGTTTATATAAATATTACTTTATCTGGGAATACCAAAAATGCTCATTGTTTTTACTGCACTTAAATAATTTAAACTATAGTATTAAAACAATACTATAAAAGTTAAGGGAGACATTAATTAATAATAATTGCAATACTAATATTAGAGTTTTGATTTTTTTAAAAAATTGTTTTTACATTAGCTGACTGGAAAACTCTTAACTTTATGATCCTTAAAATAAAAACACGCCCTGAGCAAGTCTGAAAAAATAACTCTGAAGAACATCATGAGTTGCTTCTAATAAATATTCAGACCAGTAACAAACTTCCAAAGAGGAACTAGATGTTATGAGAGACAGAATTCCCACCACTAACTTTTAGTTTTCAGAACCTCAAGTGCATTCTATGTCATATGAATCTCCTTTATATTATTAGACATAAGAAAATGAAGCATGGTAGGTATTGGTTAATATTAACAGAGAGGAAAGATCAAGTATGGGCAGTTCAAGTTTCGTGTCCATTTTATATAGTTTTGCACTGTGTTACAGTTTTAATTTTATAGGCATGAAAGACCAGATCCACTCATAAAGGTTCAAATTAAAGCCTATACACAAGAATCTTCTCAACTAACAGTCAGCACCGTATTAATAATACTGTAGATAAGATTCAGTGGCACTCAGGAGGGTTGGATTTAGTGTGTTTGCGGTTATGTAGCAACTCTAGGCGAATCCCTCCTTTCACCCGTCCCCCTGGCTCTGCCTACAATAGAAAAGAAATTGCCAGATTTTTAATGAGGTTGAATATGTATTTAAGTATGTATAGATTTACATTTGTGCTATTAATAATGTCTAATGTATACCCATTCTGGTTTCAGTTTGTATTCCAACTAATAATCTTTTCCCCCCAAAATGCACTTCAACAAAATATACAATCCATAGTAGAATGGAAGTGGATTTTTGCACAGTTACGTTATGCGTTAAATGGAACTTAGCATAAGCATGCAAATAACTGGTTCAAAGAAAAAGCTCTGGAAATGCCTCTTGAGCTCTGTATCAATTGCTTTTTCTCATGCTTGTTGGTTTTAAATGTATCTTTTCATTTTATTTGTAGGCTCCCAGTAGTCTTATGGAGACTCTTGAACAGCATCTAAATAGTTTGGAAGGAAAGAAACCTGGCAACAAGTATGAAGATATTTTATAGATTTATATAAAGAGATTGCAGGGAGAGAATCTATATATCAGTCTGAATATTGCTTGGTGTGTTTTTTTGCTCCTTACTAGAAGAAGTGTTGAACATTAATTAGGCTGTAGCAAACACAAAACAGAGCATCTCAACTGATTATTGCTAATAAGCCCCAATAGCACTCTGTTCCTTAACTTACCATTGCCTGGAGCTAGCTTTATTGCTTATATTTGATAGCCAATTATTGAAAGAATATTAGCAACATAGAGATACACCAAAGTCGATATGGATTTGTATTTGCACCAACACAGTATACCCAGTCTTCCTTTCAGAACGGGTGGTACTTATACATGGTGCGAGACCATTCCTTACTTGCTGGCATGAAGTATATTCAGTTTTTTCTTGGCAGCAAAAATGGCATTACAGTGATGTTTCCAGCTGATAAAAGAAGCTGTAATTAGGAAACATGGAGTAAACATGTGATAATAGAAGTGGTACATTTGACCACATAGGATTGCAGCTGTAAATATTTACTGGTTAAATGAGTAAATTAAATGAGTAAAACAGATGGCAATTTATAGTTTGTATTGGTAGGTTGCTTCAGTCATACAATGGACATGAGCTTGGCTCTACACTTGCTGAGTGAATCTTGTTAAAGCATTTCTAAGATTAATGCAAAGATTAATGAAAATATACATAGCATTACTGAAAAGAGGTTTGCAGCTAATAGCCTGAGCTGCCATACGAGTAGTGGAAAGTTATTTTCTTCAATCTATGTATATTCATTGAGAATTGAACAAATATGGAGAGTAATATTTTCAGGCGAGAGCCTCAGTTAATAATTTGTCTAATTTAGGAAGCTAAGCAGAGTCAGCCTCTATTAATACACGGATGGTAACTTACCTCAGAATCTTAGATCTAGTTCCAGAACTAACCTATAATTCAACTAAGAGTGTAGTTGCCAGGAGCCAAGTTTGATGTAAGGAATCTTTTAATCTTTAGTTATTTCCAGGACAAGTAGAAGAAGCATGACTGTTTTATCTACTATAAGGAAGTTTTATATAATTATAATATAATTAATATAATATAATATATTAATATAATATAATTTTAATTATATGAAATTAATTAACAAGAGATAACTTTTTCCCTTGGCACTTCTTTGAATATTCCAAAACTAATAACATGATATAAGTTCAAAGTGGGATACCCAGAGTCTGGCCTTGTGTTGAACATAATATATTGTAAAGTAGAATATGACTGAATATTGTAATTACAGTAGTGCAATCAGCCAAATTTAACAAGGTTGTCATCCTATTTAATGTAAGACCAATGAAATTCAAAAGAATTTCCTTCTGAATATATATGCTATAGATTCCACTTTTTAATCCAATATAAAGTTTCTTGTAATCTACTCTGAGCAAATAATTTTTTCTGGTCTTCATTTTACCATCCAATGTTAATAATGGTTAGAAGAAATTAGGATAGGCTGACATTAACTAATCTTGTTTTTCTGTATCCCTCTCTTTTATTTACATAATGGCTGTTTTGCTATTTAGTGAGGGGTAAGTAAACTTATATACTAATGCCTGTGTGTATTTTGCAGCAATTTCTTTAATGAAAACTTATATTTTATGTATATTAGTTTCTTGCCAGTAATTTGGATGCTGTTTGGAACTCTGCAAAATGAAATGCATGTGAAGCACAATGGTAATTTTCATGTTTATAGTGTTTATTAAAACATAATTTCTGTTCTAAAAGATAATTAACTGTATGCCTACTCTGGGTAACTAAATTGTTACATGGCTTACTGGCTTGCTGATTTCTTTTAACTCTTTGCAATAAACCATTCATATATTAATCTGCTATAATACTTGGTTGATATTATAAAACCCACATTCAGTCTTTTCAACAAAACTATTCAAAATCAAGAGAGGTTAAAGGAAACTATTTTTGTAAAGATTTGGGTAACAGGTTTTCATTGAATTTTGTTTGGAGATGATAAACTCTAACTGAGCAAGATTTAGGGCAAGGTTTAGATTTCCAGAAATTTTGAAGCAGAAAACATTTTTACTGTAGAGGGAGGGAGTCTGCAAAATTTGGAAATTTTGGAAAGTAGAGATATGGTGGTACCTCACAAGACGAGTAACTTACAAGACGTGAAACTCACAAGACAAGAACAAATATTTAATAAAATTTATTCTGCTAGACAAGCCGCAACTCACAAGACGAGAAAACTTCACGCAATACCTTGCACATCTTCAGTCAGCACTCTCTGTATTTTCCATTCAGGAAATGCCGCGTGACTTACTCCATTGAATACAGGCGGCAACACACGCGTTCTGCCTACACTGCCACATGGCTTATTCCATTACTGTGCGTGTGACTGACCTTGCCAGAATGTACGTTCAAGAGATGGAACTCCTAAGACTTCAGACTCCAGATTCTTCCTCCAGGAAGTCCCCTCCCCCTCCTCTCCTCTCTCTCATCTCCCTCCACCAGCAGGGATATTCTCTCTCGCGTGCACACACAAAATAAAGCAGAAATTGTAAATTCCCCCTCGTTGCCCAGTACTCTTCTCCTCTCAAGGAGGCAAACTGCCCATGAAATACACCTGGAAAGGCGTTGCTAAGGGAAAAGGCAGTTTTGCCTCAGCAGCGGCGGCAGCAGATCCTCTGAGCCAGCAGAGGGTGCCAGACAGCAGCTGGCCTAGAAGCGGCCTCGAAGCAGACAGATCCGTAAGTGCTGGTTACTATAGTTTGTTCTATTTCTGCTTTATATCATGTGTCAATCATGGTTACTTGTTTCAGATGTTAGGGACAATCATTTCTACATGAGATTCCATTGAAAATGATTTTTGGTGAATATTTTTGGAGGCGTGGAACGGATTGCCTGATTTTCCATTGTTTCAATAGGAAACCTTGTTTCACTTTAAGAGCATTTCATGCTAAGAGCATTCTTCCGGAACGGATTAGTCTCATCTTGTGAGGCACCACTGTATATGCAATATTAAATTTTAACACTCGTAGATGAAAATAATGAACATATGTATTTTGTATAATATAATAAGGTTATAAATTTTTACTTAATGCACAGAATTAAAAACACATGTTTACAACTACTGGCTACACATTTATTGATTTAATTTTCTATAAAATGCAGCTTTAGCAAGACAGATAGCCAGTGTTAGCCAGTGTTTCCTAGGCCTGAAAAGCTAAATTAATACTTGGATGGAAGATTACAGAAATTGCATAACCAAGAACTAAAAAAAATCTGAAAGTAGGCAGTAGCAAACTCCTTCCACAGTATTTACAGAAATGATGAAGATGAAGTTACTAAGAATGTACTTGAAAGGGATTTTAAATTTTAAAATGTAGCTCTAATTGTTACAAAATGGAAAACTAAAAATCAAAGCCAGCTGCTGAATTCTGAGAAAATAGCATCCCTTCATTTAGTGATACCGTTACCATCTGCAGTTAAACAAAATATCTTAAGTGTTGTAGTGGCTGTGACCCACTGTTTCAGTTAGGGCAGTATTTTTTTAAAGAAAAAAATAGATGACGTTAAGGTTCAGAATACATGTTTAGCCATATAGGTCCCCTTTTTCTGATTTGAAGTACTATCATTATCAACAGTTTCAATTTGTCCTGTCCTTTCTTTATATTTTCATGGGCATTTTAGCTTATAAAGTAGAACCTTGGATTGTGAGTATAATTTGTTCTGGAAGAGTGCTCTTAATCCAAAATGCTCATATACCAAAGCAAATTTTCCCATAGGAAATAATGTAAAGTCAGATGATCCATTCCACACACCCAAAAATATTCATATACAAATCATTTTCAATGGTATTTTATGTACAATTATTGTCCCTAATATCTGAAACAAATAGCAATGATTAATACACAATATAAACTAAAAATAAAACAAATTAACTGTCACTTTAATTTTTGTTAGGAGATTTTGAGGCAGGGATCCCCAAGGGTCTGATCTAAGCTGGGCAGAGATAACAACTGTGATTTAATTTGGCTGATGGTTCTTGATGGTCCCTTGGATTTTCAAGGATTTCCACCTAGCCTTGAATTCTATTCTCTATTGTTTCTGTATAGTTCTTAGGAAGTTCATCTGGCCTTTCCTGGGAGGAGTGTGCTGTTTTTAGTGTTAATCTTATCACCTCGCTTGTCCCCTTGAGCAGCTCTGATGCATCTGCTCCGAGGCAGATTCTGGCAATCAGCTGCTGCTCGACCAGCTGCTGTCTTGGCAGCCCTGTTGGATTGGGAGGATCCACTGCTGCTGCTGCTCAGGACAAAACAGCCTTTTTCCTTTTCTCTCGGTAATGTCTTTCCCGGTGGCCTTTCCTGGGTGGTTTGGAAATGTTTCTTATAACCTGCTTATGTGCTGTGAGAGTGGGAGAAGAGATGGGCAGGAGGGGAATGGACTGGATGGTGCAGTGCGAGGAGGGCTTTGTGTATGTGTGTGACAGGGGAGACAGAGGGTCAATCTTCCTACACTTTGAAAAGAGTCATGGCTGGTGTAAGGGAGATGAGAGGCAGGAGAGGAAGAGGAGGTGATTGCTTGGAAGGATTTTCACTTAATTTACACTTTTTATGCAGCGAGAGAGAAGAACCATTGGCTCAATTGTGAGATTTCCCATGCGACCTCATCGCGTGATGCTTATCTTGCAAGTTTTCACTTGTTAACAAAGTTAAATTTTATTAAAAAAATTTGCTTGTCTTGCAAAGCACTCATTAACCATGTTACTCGCAATCCAAGGTTCCACTGTATTTGGAAGTAGTAATCAGGTCAAGGAGGTAGCCATGCAATTGAAGCACCACCGTTTTTTTACATTTGTCTACTCAAGTAAAAGAAGATTGGGGATTCAATTGTATAGTCATAATTGCTATTTTGACATTTTGATTTCTTGCACTGGGCCTCCTGCAAAATCTCATATGCTGATTCTCCTGGTTTTTCCATGAAAACCAGTGAATGGAGTGGGTGAAAGACATTTCCCATTACAATGAGTGCATGACATATGGTTAGTTTTACTTAGGCCTAGAATGTTTACCAGGCATAATGAGGCAAACAACAAGCCTCGTGGATTCCAGAACTCTAATACTTCCAGGTATTCCTAATATCTTAACTTTATTAGCATAAGATATGCAGAGCAATAATATTTAAATCAATATAAGAAAACTGATACTGCATATTTTGGGACTCTAGTTTTGGTCACTTTTTTTCTTTTGTTTTTAATACCTTTAAGTCAGTCTTGACTACAAGCAACCACGTGGACAACTCCGTGCAATTTTTTTGGCTGTCCAGGACACTCCAAGGGTGAATCCACAACAAAAGCAGCTGAATATGGACATTGCAAGAGAATAAAATCACCACTTCTCCACCACACTTCACATAGGATCAGGATAGGGAAGAAATACTATCTGGGAACAGACCTAAGCTGGGTGAAATACTATAGGGAATGTTATTATCTTTGCAACTGGAGGTTTGGATGAATAGTATCTAATATCCCATTTAGTTCTGTGTTTTTTTCCATAAAAGATGCACATTTCTATAAAATTACAGAATCACATCAGCTCTAATAAGAGCTTCTTTATCATTATACTTACTTTTTTGAATTAACTCCCTCTTAGTAGCCTACCTCCTATCTTGCCCCATGCATAAATTTTGATAGCATCCTTTTTCCTACTTGCAATGCTACATACAGTATAGTATCTTTAGTGGTTTATTTTGCCACCTATTATCAAATGGGATCATTGACTTTTAAGATTTACTACATCCAAAGATTTTTTAGTAGAAAAGTGGAAAATGGATAAATTGGTATATGTAGGATAGATGAATGGATGGATAGCAAATAATTGGAAATGTGTGTGTGCATGCACACATGAGAGAGAGAACAAACAGTCATGTGGAAGGATCCACAATAAATTGCTTTAATACTATAAGAAGAGTGACCCTCCATCTTCCCTGTCACACACACACACACACACAGCCCTCCTAGCACCGCACCATCCAGCCTGTCCCCCTCCTGCCCATCTCTTCTCTCCCTCTCACAGCATGCAGGCAGAGAACAAACAATGAGAAGCTTTCCCAATTCAGCCAGGGGGGCCCCAGGGAGAGATATTACCAAGAGAAAGGGTAAGAGGGGAAAAGGGGGTCACTTTGCCCCCCAGCAGCCACAGTGGATCCACTGGATCCAACATAAGGGCTGCCAAAGCGGTGACTGCCAGACACCCCCAATTGCAGAGGTCCACTTGAGCAAAGGCAGGCATTGTGGCTGCTTGAGGGGCAAGTGCAGTAGTCAGTGGATTCTCAAAAGCATCCCACTGCCCCTGGGAAAACCCAAATGGATTCCTAATAGCTATGCAGAATCACAATAGAGTAAAATCTCAAGGCTACTATGCAGAGAATCCTTTCTCATAAACCAGGGGACCATTAAGAACCATCACGGATATTAAACCACAAATAGACACAACTAGATGTTGCTATACTGCAAAAGATCTCAGGTCTCCAAAATTGTCGACCCTTGCCTTTTGGCCTGGTCAGCCCACCTCCCAAGAGTGTCCTGCTGTCAGAACGAACTCCTCCTCTTCAAGCAGCCACCTTAGTGTCGTTATTCTCTGCCTGGATTAGACTGGATCCTCTGGAACCTCTGCCTCAAAGTACTCTTACAAATACTTAAGAATGATTAGGAAATACTAGTTCAGGCCAATAACATTTTCTGACAGAGTTTTATTTCAAATAAAAAGTTCACTATAGACCAGTATTCTTTAACTGGAGGTAATAACCCTCAAGGAGGTAATTTGGGCATTTGCTGGTTATAATAGAGCAATTAGTAATTGTTTATGGGTTAACATCCAGTGTGGGAGTTACACTACTGAGATAGTTATAAAAAAGAATAGGGTTTTTTTGTTTGTTTGTCTGTGGGGGGATTATGACATTATCAGAGACCAAGAAAAGGGGTAGTTGGATCACACAGTTTAAGAACTACTGATATAGACATTTAACTTCATCAAATCTTTCTTCTGTTTTCCCTGCCTTTTTTATTTTTAAGGAAATACAAGACCATCTTCTTTCAAAGTTAAAAGCTGTAGAAGCTATTCAGGAAAAAAATGCTTCTCTGCAAGAGGAAATCTCTTCTCTGAAAAATACACTTGGATATATTAAAGGGTAGGTTATTCACTTAACTGGAGCTCTCCACTTAATTGCTACCTTATATAACCTTTCTCTGGTTTCCCAAATAACAATACCACAGCAGCTGTAAACAGAAACAATGAACCTCAATTAGGCAGAAAACACTCATTCAACTTCCACTTTCCATAACTGGAAAATTAACAATGGCAAAATAGAGCAAGCTGAGGCGGCTACATCCCTAGGCATCTATTTCAAATGTCAGATCCAGATATTATATCGGCCAAGCATGATAAGACATGCAAGGAATTTGACTGCGGTACAACAGCTCTCAGTGTACTTGCAAGACAACAGTAAATAAAATAATAACATTAATAAATAAACATGTTTTCAACAGTAAAATGTGTATCCAAAATGTACAGCCAGTAGGAAAGGAAATATAGGAAAGTATAATACCAGAACCACAATCTATTGATACCTATGTAGACACATTAGACAGAACTTGTGGATTAATTTAGAATTCCTTGCACTATAGTAATCACTGTGTCCTGTCCTATCTAGCATGTGTGTTCAGCTGAATGACGGCACAAAGGAAAAAACTGTCCCTCTATCTGGCTGTTTTGGTGTGCAATATCTTGGAATATAATGAAAATACCCTGGAATTGTCAAGCCTATGGGCTTACAACCCAATTTCAGAAGATTTCTAATCCAAAGAGTATTTAGATTTGCAGGTTATATTCCTGCAGTTGTGAAATTATTCAAAATAAATGTACATTTTTGCAATTACAAAGATAAAACAGCTTTAGAAACAATTTAGTTTATATTTTGGAAAACTACATTTGCTTTCTTCACTATATAGTTGCAAACACCTTCCTTCCTTCCTTCCTTCCTTCCTTCCTTCCTTCCTTCCTTCCTTCCTTCCTTCCTTCCTTCCTTCCCTCCTTC
>JANHZU010004202.1:139015-161259 GCA_032468055.1 Acrochordus granulatus | reverse complement strand
AGGACATAACATATTTTGTATACAGTGGGTTCTTTGTGAAATTCATCTAAAACCCAGAAAGTCTTATATGAACTGAATGGTAAAGAATATGACTACTGTAGTGTTTCTGTTAGCAGCAGAGAAGTAATTACTTTAATCATAGTCAGTAAGGGGAAAGTCCTGATCTTGTCCCATAGCAATCCTAATACAGCCAAGAAGGATATTTCCCCTGGCAATAGAGACTATAATCTTATTCTATTTGTAATCTTTTCCTCTCCCACTGATAGGAGATAATGGTGTATTTTTGTCCATTCATGAGGAATTTCACAGTATGCTGTGGCCTCCCTTTCCCTATTTTCCAAGAATTTCCTAGCCATTAATGCTTTTTGCAAGACCCAAAGGGCCAGGCCTGGGGAATCATCCTATAGAAGGTTTGCCTGTGTGGTTGGTAACCATTGATACCAACTTGACAGCACATAATCAGTGTCCTTTCCATCTGAAAAATGTTTCCCATCCTTTGGAAATTTTTGAATCTCCTAGTCAACAGCAAAAACATTGGTTGCTCCAAACTTTTGTTTTTTTTTCTCTCTTTATCTGTGCTTAATGTTTTTCTCACTAAAGTTGTTCCTAGAAAGCATTGGCTGTATAGTTTATCTTTCAGTTACCTTTTTTTGTCAATAGTTTAATACAAAACCCTTACATAAGAGGTAATTCTTAATTATAATTACTTGCAAATTAGCAGTAATAGTTTCAATACTCTCTTCAACCTCATACACCCTCATCTCAGTCTTAAAAAGCTGATTGAATTATGAGTGATGATGATTCCTTTGGAATCATATATTAAAAACTGATAAAACATTTGGTTCAAGTGTTCTAGAAAGAATCCAGAAATGGAATATGGAAACCTGAGGCCGACTCCAAATCAATTTTAGGGGGTATACTGGGTGAAAGTAATGTTCAAAAGGCTTTTTCTTTGCTATTCCAGAAAATGGTAATGTTCTCATAAGATTTGAGGACATGTGTGAATTGCCTCTTCCATATGTCATTTTTTAAAACAAAGTGTATGGTGCAGGAACATGGTTTTTCAGACAGTTTTCATGGTTTTAAAAGTTAATGTTGTCAAATGCTTTTCCTTACTGTAGTATGTTTGGAATTCATTTATTTCAGTGTGTTAGTCAAACAGCACGCATGCCTTCCATTGATATTAAACCTGCGTGTTGGTACAAAGATCAGTTGTAATTTGTATGTTTTAAAAAAACTACAAATTCTCAATTTAAATATCTGTTAATTATGTGAAAGTTTAATTATATGAAAAAGTTGTTTTCTAATCTATTGATTTTCTTAAATCTTCAGTGTTTGATGGTTTAGGTGATCTTCTTATGCCCACTACAATGCAAACTGGTCAGCCTTTGTCTAGTGTAGGCACAGCCATCACTTCTGCTTCAGCAGCAACCAAAGCCATTGGAAGTGATCTTGATTCCTCACTTGCAAACTTAGTAGGAAGTAAGTTAGAAAAACTGTTGGGCTTGGCAGTGATTTTCTTTTTTTGACTGTTGATCTTTATACATTCCACCAGCTGGTTATTCCTGAGCTATAATGAGTTTGATTACTGTGCTTTGAAGGATGTATTTTTTCCCCTTTATGTGGGAGGACAGTGAGGTTGGGTTATCATTTAGGATATGACAGAAAGTTCCTTTTCTCATCCTGAACTTTGAGACTAAGGTGCATTATATTTTCACATTGGTTCAGTTAGTTATGTAATGCACATTCTTTAACAAAACATACATATTTAGGAGTAGTTTTTAAAATGGAAATATAAAAATCATTTTATGGAGGAACAATTGATATTTTGTCAAACGGCTCACTACATCCTATATATTTATATTTAGGAAAATTTATCAAGATTATGTAAGCTGAGGTCTATATTAGACAGTTTTATGACATCAGTGACTGAAGGTTTCATTGATAAGCTAGGTGTGCATTACTTTATTGCCACTTTGAAATAACTGATTGAATGCTGCCTAGGTTAGCTAATCCTGAGTTGCCTAGTGATTTGGTGGAATACAGAATGTGTTATCTCTTGACATCTGCTATCATATGAAGCGGTCTTTCAAATTCCTGATTCCTTTTGCAGATCTTGGAATTTCTGGTACCACATCGAAGAAGTGAGTAGCTGGTTAATTCAGAGTTCCTGATTGTTGTGTATTTTCTATATCTTCTATATTTTCTAGCATATTATAGTCAGTATTTTTATATAGTTCATACATAGCCTTTTGGTGGTGATGATGATTGTGGTTGTTATTATTATTATAAATATAATATTGGAAAAGATGGAACAATCTTGCAAAACAGTTAATATGTTAACATTTTTATACTTTAAGAGATTCTTTTACAATAGAATATAATGTCAGTAATTCCCACCATTTCTTCACTTTTCTAAAAAATTGTAAATTACAAGTATCCTCGACTTATAACCACAATTGAGCCTAGAATGTCAGGCATTGAGCAAAGTGGTCATTAAGTGAGATGTCATATGACCTCACACATGACTGCTTCACTCAATGGCCACAATCCCAACACTCTTTCAGCTGATGCCCAGAGACAAAAGGGAGTCCTCTTGGCAGGCAGCAGCAGCAGCAGTTTGCAGCATTCCCTGCTGGCTTCCCCATTGTCTTTCTGGGAAAGCTAGCAGAGAAGATTGCAAATACATAATCACGGGGCACTTGCCAACTGGTCATAAGTGCAAACAGGTTGCCAAGCACCCAGATTGCAATCATATAACTGCAGAGACGCTGATATAATATTTTACAACAACCAATAGTTCTTTATGGGCTGTAAATCACCTTTTTCAAGGCCATTGTAACTTCAAATGGCCATTAAATGACTGGCTGTAAGTTGAGGACTACTTCTATACTGAATAAATATGAAGAGTTATAGTAGTGCCACTATACACATAATTCAGATGCATTATGCAGTTTCTTCTGCATTGTGCAGTGCAGTTAATAAAGACCAAATTCTCTTCTGTATTTGAACGCTTTACAAATTGCTGCATTTTTTTCTGTGCTTAGTGTAGATTAAGGATTGTTCTGTCATGTTAGTTTACAATATACACCAGCTTGTAATAATGCCAGCAAGATTCTAGCCCAAAACTTTGCTATGTTGCTGTTCTACCTCTCAATAACTTAACACTAGTATTCTGAATTATTAACTGTCTTAGGGGAGACCTTCAATGGAATGCAGGAGAGAAGAAATTAACAGGGGGAGCCAACTGGCAACCAAAGGTAGCCCCTGCAACATGGTCATCTGGGGTTCCTCCGAGTGGCCCATTGGTATGTGGCGATACTGCATATTTTATAGAATTCCACATGAGCATGGTGGCTAAACTATTGGAGCACTATTATTGCATTAATATACAGCCACATCCAAGAGTTTTAACATCTGAAATTATCAACATCATTTGTCTGTTTCAAAACGGTAGTTTTGATACATTTTTAAGGAAATGTGAATCCTCTCCTATTATTGTTATACTGTATGCTACATTGTTATCTTACTATTCTAGCAGTGGAACACTTCCTCATTTCTCTAATGATAATATGTTTTGAGTTTGTTTTGCACGGTTTTGGTATAATCTTTGTTAAGCATTTATTTTCAGAGTTATGCTATTCTTGCAAACTAATAATAATAATACAGCAGTTGGAAACTTAAATTATTTTAACAAAAGACTGTATAATGTTAAATATTGTACAGTGTAATAATATTTCCAGGTAAGAAAATAGACTAAATGCACTCCTTGTAACAAGTTTTTTTTTCTACCAGAAAGGTTGGGCGATTGTTTTTTATGTAAGTAGCCTTTTTTATGAAGTTGTACTAACTTGAGAGATTTGGCTACCAAACTAATGCAAAATTAACCATTCTTTATCTTGACAGTCAGCCTAAAGTTGAGTTACTAATTTGCTAATAACCCTTAACATCAGTAAATAAAGTAATTTTTACTTGGTAAATATCTCCAGATATTTTTACTTTTCATGCAGGGAAACAGAGGGGCAGAAATATTTATTTTATATACTTTATTCTCTTCATTTAAAAGAAAAAGATACAGATTTTTTACAGTATCCTTTTACCCTCTGCTGAATTGCAGTCTTATCATCCCATTTTGTATTAGGTACAATTTCAGGACATCATTTAAATGTAGCCCCAAGTAAAATGGACCTGAATAACCAACAACAACTTGACCATTAAATATTTTTACTTGAAGCTGCAGTAAGACCAACTTCTGATGTATATTATTTTCAATGCATTTTTATGTGCAGAATAAATCTTTTTTTTTTGCAACATGTAATTAATTGAGTCACACACTGCGATTTGGGTGGCATATACATTTAATAAAATAAAAATAAAATAAATACATGAAATATTTGCAGTATGATGTGATAATTGCACTTATCTGATATTGTCTTAATGTTGGCAGACTAAGAGTCTTTGCTGAGTGCTAAAAACAGCTACATTTGAGAACTGAATATCTGGGGATTTCTAAACTGATATATAGGTGTAAACTTTAACTGGTTAGTGATTTATCTCTATTACTCCAGACAGGATCTGTGCCTTCAGCAGGTGCTGTCCCTCCCACATCAGGTGCCCCCCCTCCACAAACAGGATCAGGATTTGGGATGGTAAGAAAAGAGAGTGGAAGGATTGACTCCAATAATGATAGGAAGGACAAGTAATACTTTCCACTTCTCCAAATGATCTTTATTTCCTTTTTGTATAATACTGGTCTTTAAAAAATCTCAGTAATCTTATCTGGGAAAATGCAACTTGAATAACTCCTGGAAATATGGAACTAAGAGACCACTATAGTGCTTCCTGGGAAATAGGGAATCTGTCTTCTTTTCCAAATCACATTTTAAGGACCCACACACTGAAGCTTATATTCTGAATATTGTTCCAAAGTACCTGCTTTTTTTCCCAGAAATACATACTATACATATCTCTTTCTGAAAAAAAAGATGTATCATGTACTGAATAATGTATTATTCTGAAGCAGCGTACATATTACACTGTAGCTGCTGGACGTCCTAAGTTAATGTGGTCTACTCTGAGACACAGGTGGGGATGGGTTCAAATCTGAAAGATACCCACATTTGTCCAATCCCCTCTGCCCTCCCAAAATGGAACAATACCTGTTTTGACAAGACATTTCTTGAGTCCAAGTACTAAGCCAGTGGCATGTCTTCTTTACATAGTATACATTATTTATCCTGAAATGTTTTCCAGCAGCCTCCTGGAGCAGGTGTTGGGATGATGCCACAGCAGCCTCTTATGTATGGACAACCAATGATGAGGCCACCATTCGGTGCAGCCGGAGGACCTGGGGCACAAGTGAGACTTTGCTTGGCTTTGGAGAAAATATAAAATCTAATCTTTTTTTCCTTCCTGTATTGTCATATGAGGGCTGTGTCCTAAGTTATTTCATTTTTATTTCTGGAGGACAATCTAGTATGACATGTTGTTATTTTCAGCTTATGCCATTAAGACTTTTCAATATTACAATATAGATTTTGTGTAATGGTTTAGTTTTTATTTTTAATACACCTTATTTTTTAAAATACGACTCTAGCTGCTTTGACTGTTTGAAAGATGTGATATTGGCCCAAAAGTAGTTCCTGCTGCCAGTGTATGTTCAAATATATGACAAAGTAATTTTATTTCAGTTTTTATTTATTATTAAAAAACTGAATATCACAATAGTTCTCATATTAATTCAGTGGGACATAGCATAAGCCCATATTTATGAAGAGGACATTCAGTGTACATTAATTTTGATTAGAGCTAGATCTTAATATTGTCATTATATATTTTTTTTCTCTGTGTGTGTCCTTATCCTTCTGGAATAATGGAAAACTTAAGGTTTCTCCAAGTCCAACACCTGCCACTCAGAGTCCCAAGAAGCCTCCAACAAAGGACCCATTAGCAGATCTTAACATCAAAGATTTCTTATGAGCTATTTGAGGTATGGTTTCTCTCTTCCATCCTTCACTGGAATATATTCACACTTGTATTTTCTTTTGGATTTCACAGGTGATGCTAAGAATTCATCTAATTTGAATGATATTAGTTCAGTAGTGAGCTTGCTGAAAGAACAGCTAGCACGGTGTACTGCTTGAAGAACTGAACACACTCAGATTTTCAGCCTAAGTCATGGAAATTCACCTGGATATCTTTTCCATAAGCTTACTGGATGATTATTGTGGTGATAAAAGGAAAGAAGGCTTCCATGTGAGCCATCTTGTGCTTCTTGGGGAAAAGGCAGGATGTCAATCAAACAAATTAAATAAAATTTTCCTTTAAAATAACATTTAATGTTCAATTAAACAAGGCATGCTTCTTAAAAAGTCTTGTAAATACTTTTTGTGTTGTGATAATTATTATTTGACCTATTTGTGTCTGGGAACAAGAGACTAGGCAAAAGAAAATATACCTTGCTATCTCATAGCTAGGAAGGAGGAGCTATGGCATTTTCTTATTCTTCTAAGGATACATTAGGCCATTTCTAACTTCTCTGGAAACAGACAGACAAAATGTCTTATCCTCCACATCTGTAATTCACTTTCTGTATAGACAGATTTAAAGCATACTTTTCTAAATTCAAATGTACTTTATTTGCAAACATTTAGAGTTATAAGAGAGACTATATGACTAAAATATCTCAATATTTGAATTCAGATCTAACATTCAGCAGAATCCATCCTGTGTGCCTTTGTGCCCAGAGTGAAAACAATATATAAAATCCTTTCAAAATCACACCATTTCAAAAAGTTACAGATAGTCCTTGTTTAGCAACCACAATTGAGACCAGTAATTCCATTGCTAAGTCAACAAATGAAACATCATATCGATTATGTGATCACAGGGAGCCTATTATGATTGTAAACGCAAGTTACTTTTTCAGCACCATCATAATTTTGATCGGTTGCTAAATAGGGTTGCTTTTAAGCAAGATATACATGTATTTGCATTCCTTTTACTCCTGCTAATAGCTTGCAGAAAGAAGCTTAGCATAAAATAACAAGGGCTGAAGCATTTCCAATATTATAAGACCTGAGCAAGTGACAAAGTTTGCACTGGACAGTAAGAATTATCAAGTTTAAAAGCAGCAGTACCTTTCCCTTCCCTGACTCTCACAGAAAAAGAGCAGAGAATTGTATAAATAGACATTTGTGTATGCAATATGCTTGCTATCAGACATATCTCTCCTGATCACTTCACCACTCCAGGAGCAGAATTTAAGAGCTAGAATATTATAGCTCACTCTATGTATGTGCACATATGTGCTTGCACATTTACAGAACGCAGAGGGTGTGTGTGTATTAAACTCCTATCTATATAATAGAGGAGGAAGAAATGTGTTTCTAATCATTTTGCCTCTTAGAAAAATATAAGAATTGAGGGAGGGAAGATTATATTTAAAGTTTCATCTGGCATACAAATCAGATCATGAAACTGAATTTGAATGCCTGTTCCTTAAACTTTCTAATGCCTCTTTCACCGCTCTTTTCATGATTGTAGTTTTGAGAAAGGATAAGTGAAGATGCAAGTTTGGAATCTGCAAACAAGAAGTTTGTTGTTGAGAATTTCCAAGTGAGCCACCACTACCAACCCAGTGCTTTCTCAGACTTCTCACCTACTTCCAAAATGTGTAGCACAGCTGTGAAAGTGATCATAAGAATGTGTCCTACTTTAGTTGTTATCCCTTCTCTCTCTCTCTCTCAGTTTGTGTACTTGGGTTATAAGTTCTGTGTTTCTCAACTTAAACAATGGATGTATGTTTCTGATGCCTTCTTAGTGTTTTTCTGAACCAATCCATTAGGGACAATTATGCAGCTGTTGTGTGGTGAGCCATTGGAGCGATGTGTCTGTGTTTCTGGAGGTCTTAATGTAAATAACCTTGGCAACCTTCTAAATTTTCTCTTTGAACCCAGTTTCCTTTGCCTATTTGTTATACAAAACAATATTGTGGTTATATCAGGTAGCAAGAAGAACACTGTCAATCCCTTCTTTTTAAAGTGTGTGGAATGTGATTATTTTTCAAAAGGAGGATTATTATCAAAGTTGTGGGATAGGTTTTAATTTCCTGCATTTTATCTGCTAATATGAATGAAAACTCCCGTTTAATGCATCTTCTATCAAGTTACTTGACCAAGGATGTTAAAAAAATCCCTCACATGAAAATATTTCATCAGATTTCTTTAAATATTTGTCATTTGTTTTCATTTAAAACCATCTTTATCATTGTTCCTTAAAATGCACTGAAAACAAGTAAAGGGTAAGTTTCTTGCCATATAATTCAGAAAAATAAAATATAACAAACAAAGCAAATACCTTTGCAAATAGGTTTGTCAGACTACTTTGGATGCCCACTGTATACCGAGGCAATTCATGCTTTTCTTTGCTTTTGGTTTTATGTACATCTGTCAGTTTTGTTTTTCTCTGTATATATCTGAGATTAATGTTTTTCATCCCCATACCACACTGTATTTTCTGTACTGTTTGTGATTAGAGGTCATAGTGAACCTGAATTATACCTTTTACTGTAAACAAAAGTGTTCTTTTATTAGTTTGTTCTCTCAAACCATGTATGCTGATAGCTTAGCGTAAGATTTTTGACTCCTTAATAAGGTCACTGTTGATCAGTGTTACAAGTGGCTTGGCAGCTCTTTGTTAAAGCATATTAGGTTGGAAAGATGTTCATCTAAGTCTTTCAAATTAATATTTAATCAATATGTGGTACCATTTTTAAAAAAGTGGTTGTATATTGTGGGGATAACCTACCCTGTAACGACAGAGAGTTAGAGAGAGAATTTCAAATGGATTTCCTTTGTATTTTGGTTTGAGAAAAACCCAATGCATGTATACCCTCTGAGATGCAATAAAACACCTTGATCAAATTAAATTCAAAATAAAGTGGTCTCTGCTATTTTTTAATTATTTGGAGTTAATTAGTTTATGATTATGGTACAATACAACAGCAGTAGAGCAATGTTGGACTTCAGAGTTTAATGACTGTGGTCCAAGAGAACAGATTTCCTGATGTTTTGCCAGCAACTGTAGCCAGCATCTTCAGAGGCAAATTGGCTAAGCAACCAAGTAGTTAGTTCTAGAAGAATATACACAGTAACATCAATCAATACAAGACGTATATTTGGAAGATGTTTATTATTGATATCAGTTAAGACTTTGAACTCACACTGCAGTATGGGTTTTAAAACTTGTTTCTTTCCATCTCAAAAAAGAAATATTGTAGATTTTAAAAAAGTTCTGCAAAGGACAACCAAAATGATCAGGATGTTAGGAAAGGCTAGGATACTTTTACTCAATTAGAATGAAATTTTGGAACTTCCATTTCCAGAAATTTCCTATCTTTGGTCATGTTGGCTACATTCTGGAAACTGTAATATCAATGTATCTGGCCGAGTCATATAAAAAAAATAAGAGAAAAAGAACATAATAGAGGAATGTAAAGATATATTTTGATGGAAGCAGATACAGTGTGGTTGTTTTTTAATAACACTCAGATTGCATTTTTTTCTTACTGTGAGAGATACGTAAGGTTAATAATAGGAATTTATAAGAGTGCTTAGTTAAATGATAAGAGTCCCTTACTTCAGTATGTTCTGCCACCAATTTTGACAAAAAAAATTAAGACAAGTTCACAAAGGGATAATGCCTGTGGATATTAGGCATAATGTTTATTATGCTACATATACTGTTTTGGGATGTCAGTGTGAGAAGCAGCATTCTTCTGAACCAAGAAGGATAACTAGAAATGGCTATTGCACTGGACTGCTGCTCTGGTCTTCTAGCAGCTTCTGATTAGCTACTTTGGAAAATAATAAACTGGATTAAAGAGGCCTTTAACTGAATTCTAGACACTTCTGGTTCAGAACCTGTGGCCCAGTATTCATACAAAATTAAGAAACATTTGTGTATACATAAAAAGTGAATATCTTTGAATGGGGTTTAGTAAAACAGAAATGCAGCATAGATCAAACTTGGGACCATAGTATAAACAATGCTGCTGTTAACATGGGATTTCAGCTGAGTGCCATGTTAAGAAAACACATCATCTTTGACAAAAAGGTTTTATTTGTATGACCAAAAAGTGATTGATCACAATATTGCAGATATTTCTGCTGCTTTAACCAAAGCCATAGTATATTTCTCTGTATATCAGAAAAAACTCCCACAATTGTGCTTATGATACACTCCAGATTATTTCTCCTCAAGAAGGAGGTTAGAATTTAATCACCTGGGACAATACTATCTTAATTTAGATCCTTCAAAATCAAAACTGTACATACATAGTTCTGTTCAAAAGAAAACTTTATTTTCAGGATACTTCATTGCCATGTATACATGCGTACAATTTACTCTTCATTTTGATATTTTTAAATATTAAGTATTATTGCTCAACCATATACAAACCAAAGGAAAAAATAATGCTTTTTTGGAGCCTTTATTTTAATCCTGTTAATCAAGTCTGGACGTGTCCAGGTTCATTATTTGAATTAAAGTGCAAAGGCTTGAGGGAAGCTTCTTAGCATACCATGATTTTAATTTTGAGAAAAGTTTTAAGTGTTCCTTAGACTGGTTGTTAAGGTGCTTTTTATAACAGTGCAGCCTCTTTTCATTGTGAATAAATATAATATTCTAAATATAGTTTTTAAATTATATTTAAAAATTATATTAAAATTGGAAATAAAATGTATATTTGTTGACTTTTTACCATTGTGATATTCCTGTTTAATTTTTTAAAAAACAATAATGCTTAGAAAGTTGAGTTAATAAGTGGTTCAAAATGTTTAAGATGTGTTAAACTGGAACATAGGCTTTTTGTATCTTAGACTGTCCCCTGCTGGATATACAGTACACTGTAATAAATCTAAAGAAATAAATGATGCAGCTTTCCATGTCTTGTTTACCATATCACATTATTGGTATGATAATTATATAGCTAATCGGTGACAGTCTGGAATTTGCTGTGAAATGAAGCTGCACACATTCTTTCAAATAGGATTTTGTGGTTACAGGTAAGAAACAATTGTGCAGATATTGGTTCTCTAGCATAAAGAAAATTGGATGAAATGGAATACTGTATTTGGATCCCCATTAAATTCTGCATGTAGAGAAGACTTGGGCCAGTCATTCTCTCTCAGCCCAACCCAGCTTACAGAGTTGTGGGAAAATAAGAGGAGGAAGGAGTACTAGGTATGTTCACTGCCTTGAGTTATGTATAAAAATAATAAAGGCAGGGTAAAAACAAATCAAGCTCCCACATGAAGTGCAACTTATGCATGATTACTCAGAAGTAAGCTCAAGTGAATTCAATTATGTTTCTCATTTGTAAATATGAAGTTACAATCTATTTTTAGTCTTTTTGTCTCAGTATATAGAATATAATGCTAAGAATCCGATTGTCTTGCCACATTTTTAACCTATTTGAATATTTTGAAATGTTTCCATATGTCCCATTGCCAATACTAACTTATAAACAAACTTAAGGGAATTTAATGAGCTACAATCCAGAGAAATATATGCAATTTAATTTTGTGTGCCCATTTTTTAAAATTTATTTAAAAACAGCATGCAACGTTGAGGCTTTTCTTGTAAAAATATGGCAGGGGTTTACAATTCTCATCCTCTTTTTGAGTTCTAATCAAGATTTAGTTCAAAAAGCAATGGGCAAGATAAAAACTGTGTATAATCAATAAATGGGTGCAAGCAGTTTTTCTCTTCTAAATACAATTCTTACAGCATCTTAAATTTTTTTCACCAAGCACACAGTCTTTGCAGGAAGACTTCATATAACATAGCTATTTCTATTTACTGGGGTGTTTTTTTTTGGATCTTGAAAACATTTTGCTCCATAAGTTAACATTATGGCTTGTTTTAACTTATTCTGTAATTTTTTTGTGGTTTTCAGTTTTTTTTTACTTTGCCACTAACTAAAAGAGATTAAATTTTGTTTTGTGATATTTTTAAAACGTCAAATAAAACATGAAATTTGCCAAAACAGTACTTTTCAAGCTTAACATTTACTGGCTTTTTTGGGAAAAAGACATGGTGGCTGACATCTGGTACCTGAAATAAAGTTCTCCATAACTTGTATTGAGAGAAAATTAAAGCCAGGTCTCAATTGCATTGTTTCTCCAGTCTTTTATGCAGGAAATATTGTTTTTATTCAAGGGAGAATATAAGAGTATTATACAAATTTGCCTTTTCACAGTTTTATTGGGGTTAGTTTGTGCAAGTTTGTTTGAATGAGGTGTGTCTTCTCTATTCCAATTTCATTCATTCCCTCTGTTTTCAAACAGTCTGTGTTGTATCACAGGTGCTGTTCAAATGTTTTGGCCAAGATCAATTTTGGGATGGTGGTGGTGAAGTACAAACTGCTATTCTAAATTAATGCTTCAGCTTATTATCACACTGTTATTCGTAAATTATTTATACATTTATGAAATATATATATATGCAAATTCATAACATATATTTAAATCATTGTCACATGCCATCTAGGGTCTGAAGGAGGGAAGTACCAATTGGATGGCTCTCTCCTTGAACTTTGCCACTTGAATGCACAAACTGACTATACAGTCATTTAGGAAACCATCTTTGCTTATGGCTGTGTAGTCCTGGCCCACAAAGACAGCAATCTACAGTTGATGCCAAACAGATTCTCAGACACTGTTATACTCTTCAGCTGACTATTAGTCTGAACAAAACTTTAGTATTTTACCAGCCTGTACCAAATACCAGGCCCCAAAATCAGTGTTGATGACACCCAGCTGACAACATAAGTAGCTTCAAATGTTTGGGAAACATCTAGAATAATGGGTCTTTGGACAAAGAAATTGACTCTAGGATTAGTAAAGCAAGCCAAGTATGGGGCAGTTGTTTACTACAGTGCACAATCAACACAAATTCATTCTCCACAAAGCTGAAAGTCTACAGAGCTATGATTAATTCTCTCTAATAAGGATACGAGTCCTGGACTCTGTACTAAAGGCACATGGAACAACTGGAGAAATTTCACATGTATGCTACCTGCTCCATTCTTAGCATTTGTTGGCAAGACAGTCCAACCTGGAGATCTTGGAACACATGAAGTACATCAGCATTGAGTCCTTGATTTTTGGAGCCCAAATGAGATGGATGGAAAATGTTATCACTGTATGCCTTGCCAGTTGCTCTGTAGTATATTGGAGCCTGGAAAGAGATCTCAAGGTTGATTATGCAAGTACTTCAAAGATGTGAAAGAAATCCTGTATCACTTTGACATCCAACCAAGATAACTTGAAGCTGTGGCTGTTGACAGATCCTATTGGTGAGCCCTAATCTATGAAGCTTCCACCAGCTTTAAAAACGGGCGCCACCAAAAACTGATAGAAAACTGTCAGCAGCATCACAGTATTACACCCGCAGGCCTCATTATGCTAGATTCTGCCCTTCCAGACTGAGACTGCAGAAACACATGTCCACATGTGCAGAACAGTGTATCTTCATATCTAAAGGGCATACATTAATGTATAATTTCAACCAGAAACAACTTCTTGAGAAAGACCCACTAGAGCAACCTATTCTTAAACATAAGACCAAGATCACAAATCCAGGTAGTCTGAGGTTTAAATATTTTCTTAAGAAAGTGTATTTAAATACTCAAAAAACAGAAATTGAAATGGGTTATCAGAAAGCTTTTTCAAAAATGTGCTTGATATGATGTTGAAACTGCGTAATATTTCAGAAACACTTGTAAAGAACTATTTTGCTTCAGTCACACAATATAGGTTTGTCAGACTACATTTGCAGATACAGTTCAAAATGATCTCATATTGGTTCTCATGAGCACTCTGATGATAGTTCCTGTATTTGGCTATTCTAAAAGAGGCTATGTTGTTGGGTGAAGATTCAATTATTCAACACACTTTAGACAAAATATTTTTAATCACAAAATTCAACTGTTTGGAGCCCTGCTTAGAAATAATGGATGAATTTAAATAGATTCAGAATTAAACAGGGAAAAGAACAGATAGCTATAAACCAAATAGAACAGTCATTGCTTTATAAAATATTTATGTGTTGCAACTTTTGTTGTGTGTGTGTTCATGGAGAAAATCTAAGTCAAAATTGATGGTACATTGTATACATACACACACACATGTATGGATGGATGGATATATAAAATAAGGCCAGTCAGGTGCTCCCTTGTTTACAGCTTCAGCTGTAAAGTTAGTATTTATTTATTTATTCATTCATTCATTCATTTATTTATCATATTTATATGCCGCCAATTTCCGAAGACTCTTGGCGGCTTACATAGGTTAGTGATTATACATTTTTCTTTATTTTACCCCACCCCCATCGGCTGGCCCGCAATGTTCATTTCCGGGGCGTCCTCCGAGACTCCTGCTCCGCCCCCGGGATGGGCGAGTTTTTTCGTTCTGATCTGGCGGCACTAATCCCTGCGCGTGGAATACTGTTTTCTACCTTTATGTTTCACTCTAACATAACTATATATATTCAGATACTTTAAAAATCTTTTTAATACCTTGGTGTATATTTCAAAGCATAATTGAACACACATTTTATCATTTTAATTGGGGCTTTAGCGTTCAGTGGAATTGAATCCAACACAGAAAGACCTTGTATTGAAGATTGCAGAACTGTTATGTAGTATTGACAGTACTGATGGAAGAGCAAAATATTGGGTTGAGAGAGCCGCCAAACTTTTTCCTGGAAGTCCTTCAATTTTCCGATTGAAGGTAATTTTTTGTCTATATATGTGTAACATGATGTAATGATGTGATCTCCAAATATTTGGTATCATGTCACCTGTCTTTCTTGTTCTTAATACTTCTTATGATTTGGATTGTATGTTGCCTTAATTCAGTCCCTGTTTTGGCTGTAACAATGAATCTATTGATAATTGTATGATTTCAGCAGGCAACAAACAAATAACATTGCATAGATTGAATCTTGATGAACACAAATTTGGGTCAGAAGTTTAGATGATGGTGTTATATGCAAAATTAAATGCGGCAATAAGCTAATAGTTTCTCAAAATTGCTTGTAGAATCTTGGGATTTTTTACTAAAAAAACAAATCTAGTGCTACATAGCAATCATTATAGTACAAATTTTTAAACAAACAGCACTGGTCCTTGATTGTTTTTATTTTGTAATCAAAATTAAAATCTACATATTTAATTGAGTATACTCATATCTGCCATTTTTAGAAAAAGGAAGCATACTATATTTTTCTAATAGTCATGTTTTTGAAAAATATTAAAACTCCTTACTTTTTTATCTTTGATACAGGAGAGCCTCTTGGATCATAAAAGTGAAAATGGATGGAACCAGCTTTTTGACTTGATTCAGACAGAATTGTACATTAGACCAGATGATGTATATGTTAATATCAGATTAGTAAAATTATACCTGGCAAATAAAAGACTTGGAGATGCTGTTGCACATTGCCAGGAAGCAGAAAAGAAAATATCCTTACGGTCAAATTTGGAATGGTGTTCCTGTGTCGTTCAGACATTTAAGGTTTGCTTGCTTATGTTCTTACAGATATTGAAAAAAAAATTGTGCTTTTCTATCGGAAGCATTGTAGCATTCATTATTGCTTTTGCTTGAGCAAACAAAGACAGACTTAGTTTTACATAGCTATAGGGTTTTTTTATGACTTTCTCATTTTTCACTTCATAGATGTTCTGGTTCTCTACAGATGTTTTGAACTTAAAACTGCCAATTCTAACCAATGTGGCCAATGGCAAAAAATTTATGAAGCTGAAATATAAAATATCTGAAAAACACCCATTGTATTATGCAAGAAAGATTGAATTTATAGCCAGAGCATTATTCAAGAAAGGTTGAATTTATAGCCAGAGGTGTTTCATTTTTTTTGCCTGAAGTAAAATAATAAAATCAGCTCTAGAGCTTACATATCAGTGAATTTATGAAGCATCTATGGAATGGGTCTAATGGCTATTTTCCTACTTACAGTGCTTGGGATCCAGCATATCTCTTATTTTATCCTGTCTAAGGTGGAATTTTATATCAGTGATATACAGTATAATTGACATAAAGATATTAGGCAGGCAGATATTACAGATCCCCTGGAGTACACAACATATTTTAACATTGTGGTTTCCAAGGAGTTGGTTGGGAATAACACTTTTCCCAAATCTTAGTTTAGTTTGTTTCTTAGGCATTTAATGAAACACTGAGCCATAAAGTCATGTTTAAACTGTCCAAAAGTCAGCTTTAATCTGTCCCTTTAAAACACCTGCATTTCTATAACCTGCATATTCAACTACTTTATTTAAAAATTACTGAATTTATCACAGTGAATTAATTAGATAGGGGCTGTCCTTGTATAATGAAATGTAATAAAAATCTGATGTTTAAATAGTATTACATTGTTGCTTCTTACTTTGAATTATATCCTGTAGGAATATCTGGATTCTGTAGAGGACTCTGAATCAGATAAAATTTGTTGGAGAAAGATTCAAAGGGATATTTTACTGGCATATTGTAATCTAGTAGTATTGACACTTTCTGCTAGAGATGTTGAAGAAAGTAGAGAATTGCTGGAAAGGTATTTCACTTTGCATAATCAATACAGAACTCTTCAAATTCTGTCCCTTTTGATTATGAAGCATTTATGTTTGTGTGCTGTCTCTTTGATAAAGACCTTTTGTTCAGCCTAATATTTTATTGATATGGTTTGTCATGATTTTTTCGGGGGGGAGGTATGCTTCTCTCTGCATTTTTGCAATGTGACTAAATGCTATTTTTACTTATTGTCTTTTTTTTGGTAGCTTTGATCAAGCACTTCATTCAGTAAAATCACATGCAGATGGAAGTGATGAACTTTCTGTCACTTTCCTGGAAATGAGAGGACATTTTTATATGCATGCTGGAACTCTGCTATTGAAAATGGCCCAGCAAAGTGAAATGCAATGGAGGGCTGTATCTGAACTAGCAGCTTTGTGTTATCTTCATGCTTTTCAGGTAAACTGTTTTAAGTGTCTTTCTACTCAAGTCATTTACATAATTTGTATTGTATAATACTGTAGAAATGCTGGGGACTACGTTTGGATCATTCCTTCCTATTGTATACATTTTCTTTTTTAAAAACTAAAAATTATTTGTACTTACTAAGTTGGTACATTGATATATTGTCTGTACATCCAATGGTACACATAAAAGCATCTTTCACCACTTTAGTGTTTCTCCATTTCCATTTCTCTGCCTGTTATTTTTCTTCCACAGAAGTAGAAAGGTAGTAGTTTGAAAAGTATTAATAAGAATAGGAATTAAAGAAGCGCACTCTTATTCACATCCTTTCTGGAGATAAAATTAGAAATTTGAACAGCTTTTTCCCCCTGATTGCCTCTTGGCATACTTTTTTCGGGCTAAGGCATACACTCTGTACTAGTGCCCAAGCAGAATGATTCGGATGAAAAGACAGGAATTTGCTTTTTAGAAATGGTTTCCTAGTAAAATATAGGAAAATGAATCTCCTGGTTGTGGAAGGATCATTCACCCTAAATGAAGATGCAATGGGAAGAATGAGATGAAGTGAAGTATTGGAATGACAGGCAAAAGAGTGGCTCATCTGTATTTCTCCTCTTCTTGGCTCTAAGTGGATTTCTTCCTGATACTTTTTTTTTAATGTCTCTGATTTCTCTTCCATTCGCTCTCTCTTCCGTATATGCTGGCTGAGGAATTCTGGGGGTTGAAATTCACTTATCTTAGGGTTGCCAAGGTTGGACATGTCTGGCCTAGACCTTCCTGGGACTCTCTTAATTAAATTTTGAAACGTTATGCCAATGCCTTCAAATGCAAGTGTAATCCTTGGTGCTAAGTGCTGATTTTTTCCTCATGAGTTGATTATGTCTAGTAACTTTCCTGGTATAAAGTATCATATCAAAATAAGTATTATTTTCTCTTGTAATAAGATAATTTTATTCCTGTCAAAGATATATGTGGAGAGAAAATATATTTTTCCATATATTTTCTGCCAAGAGAATTTCCTATAATAGAAATTCCTAATTTCTAACAGGTTCCTGCACCAAAGTCAAAATTAATAAAAGGAGATCATTTTGAACAAGAAATGTTGGAAATCTTAGCCTGTGACCGACAAAGCCAATCTGGTAATAAGAATTAAAATAACAGTTTTGTTATATTAATTAAAATACATCATCAGGCAAAATACACAAATTTTTGAAAGTTGAAGAAATTTTAAATCACACTCACAGTTTAAAAAAAATAACTGTTGGTTTAGAAAGTGGTAAAAATTTAAATATCTTGAGATTGTCTTTATCCCCTCAGTGACAATAGATCACATTCAGTTTGGGATATCTTAAGACATATTCCTTATTAATGTTAAGAATATTTTAAATTTTAAAACTAAGATCTCTGAATTCAAGTTACATAGTACGAATGTAATTTTTGGTGTAACAGAATCTATTGTTGTACTTATTCATGCTCTCTTTATTTTTCAGGCTATATGCTGATAAACCTGAGTTATGGCAAGCAGGATTTTTTAACAGAGATCATTGAGTCATTTGCAAATGAGAGTGGACAGTCTGCTTTATTTTACGCTCTTTTTGGGGATGCTTCCTCTAAAGAGAACTCATTTCTCGGCACAGATAATATTAAAAATGTTGGTGCACAGGCACCAGAATGCATAGAACTAGCTAGATATGATATTGGTAAGATACTTGATTTGAGTGCTTAATATTTTAATATATGCTACATAAATAAGGTGTATAAACAAGTTAAATTTGAATTAAAAGAAATTTTAAAGTAAAAAAACAAGTTTATTCCTGTATTATGTTGTGCAATGTATCTTCAGAAATCAATTGATTCAATCTTTCTTTCACAGGTGCTATTAGAGCACATAATGGTAATCTCCAGCACATCACTTGGCTTGGTCTGCAGTGGAAATCTGCACCAGCTGTGCCAGCCATTCGTAAATGGCTAAAGCAGCTTTTCCATTTGCCCCAGGAAACATCAAGACTTGAAACAGATGTTCCTGAATCAATCTGCATGCTGGATCTTGAAGTAAGAAAATGTTTTCCGTTTACTGAAATGTTGTAAATATACCCAGTATTTTTTGTATAATTTAACATGTGTATTTTATGAAACAGGTATTTCTACTTGGGGTAATATTTACCAGTCACTTGCAATTACAAGAGAAGTTTAATACTAAGTACAATATACATCAGCCTCGATTCCTACCACTGCCAATATGCAAACAACTTTGTACTGAAAGACAAAGAGCCTGGTGGGATGCCATTTATACACTCATTCATAAGCAAGCAGTGTAAGTAGCCTGGCTTGTAGATGTTCTTGTAGATGTGCCACAGTTGCTTTTATTGAGTGGCCAATGCTTCTTGCTTCTTTACTATTTTCCAGATTGATCAATTCAAATGAGTTCATAATTTTATTGAAAATTTGGTATTAGTTTTGTAATATCTGGTCTGGCATCATAAATAATTTGGTTTGATGTTAGGTCTCAGAAGTCTGGTTTTCATAAAGATATCCTGGATTTAACGACTGGTCACTTAGTGACAGTTCAAAGTTCCAGTGGCTTCCTTCCCCCCAACTGTATTCACTCAATTGCAGTTTGGACACTTGGCAACCAGCTCTATTTATGGCTGTTTGCAGCTTCTCATGATCACATGATTGCGATTTATGGCATTTTTGCTGGAAACCAGCATTTACTTCTGGTGTCCAGCAAAATATGTCCATAGCAAATCATGGGTTTGCTTAACAACTGTAGCATTTGCTTAATGACCACCATAAAAAAACACAAAATTGGGTTGGTCAGGTGATGACCCACTGTCATGATGAAGAATCTTAATTGCCAGGCTCAACTATGATTATAAATCGAGGTTTATCTGTACATTTATGCTATGGGATTGATTTTTATATTTCTCATTTTTGTTTAAAAATGGATTGGTTTCTTAACCAAAGAGAAATAATTTGAATATTATTCAATTGACTTTTTTTGTATCAATATTATTTTTAAGACCTGGGACAGCAGCAAAAGTAAGACTTTTAGTTCAGCATGAATTGAATATCCTCAGGGCTTTAGGAAAACATGGCCTTCAACCATCTCTGATAGTGCATTGGGCAAGAAGTCTCCTTAAAACAGTAAGTAGGCCACTGCCATTTACTTAAATGTAAAGTTATTGTTTAAACTTGTACAATTCATGCATTTAAATGTAAAGATGTTTGGATCTGATATGGAAAATCCAGTGTAGAATTTGTTATTGTGTCTTAGGGTAGCTTTTCCAGTGAGTGATTCCAATAAATGTCTTGAGCGATATACCTTTGATTACTTAAAAAAGAGCACAATTCACATATATTTCTGCAGTGCAGATAGAACTATGAATTTTAAGAGAAATGTGAACTAGGTCACAAGAATTGTAATAAAGAATAATTGTATTAACTGTGTTAATCCGTAGGGCTGCAGTCTCAATTCTTTCTATGACCAAAGAGAATATATTGGACGAAGTGTTTATTATTGGAAGAAAGTTTTGCCAATGCTTGAGATAATAAAGAAAAAGAGGAGTATTTCTGAACCCATTGACCCATTGTTCAAACATTTTCATAGTGAAGATATCCAGGTAATAAAATAGTTCTTTTGTGCTAGCCAGTCTACATCAGATCTTTTTTTAAAATGTTCTGTCCAATTTCTACTTTTAATGTATACCTGCTTGACTTCCTTCCTATAAGCTGCATTCTATACTTTAGAACTAGAAGCTAAATATCCTACTTGTCCATATCCACAAGATTATCTACCACACCTGAATAGAGTTTCCGTTATTAGCCCTTAATAAACAATAAACATCCTAGCATTTAGGACCATTATTTCACAGTTTTCCTGGTTATCTGAAGAAGTTAAATTATCTAAGGAATGGTCTACTAGAACTATATAGAATTCATAATCAGAAGGAATTTTTTGAAGGATGCTAACCCTTTGTATAAAGATTTTTCATTGTACTGCCTGCTAAGGCAGTTATACATATGTTTCATGATTATGTAAAGAATTGGTCAATGTCTCCTCCATGGCTAATAATTGTTTACCCAAAACTTATTTCAGTGCCTTCCATAAATTGAAACTTAGGGTGCTGATTTAAAAAGGCACATGCATATGCAAAGATTCACATATTGCTTCACCAAGTGTTAGCGAGCATGATTTCAAGGGCTTTGAGACAGTGGGATGTCCTTCCGCATCTAAGGACTGAATTAGAAGTGAAAACTTTTAATTCTGTTTAATTAGACAAATTTGATAATTCTACTGCATGTTTTACACATTTAGGTACCCTTATCTACTAAATCACTGGAATGACATGTCAGTTATTTTTTTAGATATCATCAAGTTATCTTTAGTGTGACATTGCTAAAAGAATCAGATATTGAGAAATTACTTAGGTAAAACTAACAAAGTAAAGTGGTTTTCTTTAGGTTTCTCAGGTTGAAGAATATCAAGAAGAAGCGCGTATAGCTTTTGCCATTTTGGATGCTGTTGATGGGAAAACAGATGATGCTACACATGCATTTGAAGCTATTAAAAATGTTGTTGCATATTGGAATCTTGCTTTAGTAAGTATAAATTTCTAAACTCTTTAGTCTCTATGAAAGGCATTCAAGATGACAGTGTCTTTTGGTTTTATAGATTTTCCAGAGGAAAGCTGAAGAGAGAGAAAATGATGGTCTGGCACCAGAAGAACAAGAAGAATGCAGAAAATATTTGAAAAAGAGCAGGGATTATCTTCTAAAAATAATTGATGAGAGCTGCATAGATTCATCTGTAATTGAAAAGGTTCATGATTTAGTTTATTTTTGTAAAAAAATGCTTAGGGAAATCTATATAAGGGAACATTTTAGGTTTAATGGCTTAGTAGGCATAACAGCCGCTTGCCTACAAGAGTCTAATACATGGAAATTCAAGAAACTGAATACAGATATGGGTGACATTTAAATCCCTACACGAACATTTATTCTTTTGAACCAGTTTCCTGTTCAGATAGACGTAGACATGCAGTTACTTTTCTTGAAGCTTCAAAAGGTGTGTTTCTTCAAGTTAATAGATACCATACAAGAACTACTTGGCGACCGAGCCGGTATGGATTTCTGTAATTTACTTCTCATATTTTTATAGGGGGGAGACACTCTTTGTCTGGCTCC
>JANHZU010004202.1:36154-57602 GCA_032468055.1 Acrochordus granulatus | reverse complement strand
AAGGGCCTTTTCCCTCAGCAACATCTCACAGTACAGCACACGGACAGTAATGGAGTAAACTGCACGTGGCAGCATCGGCAGAACTCTTGCGCGGTTCTCAGAGCGCGCTGACTGATGATGCGTAAGGTATCGTGCGAAGTTTGCTCGTCTTGCGAGTTGCTGCTTATCTAGTGGAATAAGTATTACATTTTTTGCTTGTCTTGCGAAAATCTCATGCAGTGAGGTGCTTGTCTTGCGAGGTTCCATGTATATAATCAAGAGAGGCACTAAATTTGGTGTTCCATAGAAGAACAAATTGATATTTAAATGTTATTCTTCCTTTTTTAAATTGTTTTGAAAACCTCTGAGCCCAGAAATGTCATTCTTAGTTCTCCCGCTTGATGTGGACTTGAGATCTCAGCTTCTACCTGATACAATTGCTTGACCTATTTTCTTGCCACCCTGAGTCAAGTCTTTTTTGTGGTGAAAAGAACCTCACATGTTAGATTAAAATAATTTCATACCAAAAAGATCGTAGTAGGCAAAGTAGTATTTAAGTGTATACAAGGCTGGTTTAATATTTATCCATATTTTTTAAAAAATAATAGCTTCATCTCATTGAAAAAGATGAAGTGCGGCACTTTTAACTTAGAATAAATATTAGCTAAACATGAGTGTACAATATTAAAAATGGCCTCTGCCTGGAGATTCAATAGAAGAATATTTAATGGGAAGCATTTACCACATAATATGTGAGCCAAATTAGAGCAGCAGAATGTTTGCTAGATAGAAAATTTGTGGCAGAATTTTCTAATTAGTGCTGGCATCCCAATTACTTCAACCTGGAAAAAGCTAGGAGTTGAAATTATATAATTTGTTTTGGGATTCCCACATGAAAGTCCTATTGCTTTCTTTCCAAGACCAAAGGAAAAGGGTATTGTAGGTTGCAGACCAGCAACAGCAGATTGCTCAGTGATAGTATCTAGATATGGAATGACGTCATGGTTTTCTGCTCACAGGAGTTATACATTTGCAGGAATTTAGGCCTGCCTGACTCATTTGAAATCATCGCAGGCCTTGATACTGTACAAGCTGTAGAGGCAGATTTCTTGGGGGCAGTGGAGGCAGTGGCATAATTTTAGAATTTCTATCCCCGAAGATTCTTTACTGAAATTCTATTTAAACGGTGGGAAGAATGCATTTAAAGAGTATAAGATTAAGTAAGGAAATAGGAAATTCTTGTGGTACTTCTGGCACTGGATCAGCTGTCAGGATTCTATGAGGGATTTATTAAAACCGTGAAATATCACAAGATATTTTCAAACAGTAAAATAAAATCCTAAGGAACAGAACGCTTTTTTTATTCAGTCAGGTAAGAACAAACTGACAATACTTGGCTGTATTTAATACTGTTTTTGATTTATTGAACAGCCTAACTCCATGTTTCTGTTCAAAGCTCATCATATATTTTCAGTTTTTCATCTTCAGATAGAGACTGAATCAGAAAGAGTAGCTGCTAATTGGCTTTAGCTGTGTGTATTAGACAAGTAAAAGTATATGTATAGATAGCATATGGCAGTCATGCAAATGAAAGATATTTTGCACTATTGCTGCTTTTAGTACTGTTATTAGTGCTACTTCCACTATGAGATCTTTGCAAAGAATTGGGATGCATTATTTGGGCCCTTTTAAAGTCTATTTAAGATTTTAGTGAAAGGAGAGCAGAAATATGCTTACTAAATATTAATAATTACTGAGTGGATCCAATACCACAAAGACAGAAATAATAATTGGTAGTGAAAGGTGACATATTCTTCCATCAAGTGGGGTTCCTAGAAGAAAATAGGAGTATGTGTGTCAGAGAAAGTGAGCATGATCTATGCCTGCACGTCTGTAATTGGAAGATCTCAGGCACTGAACAGGCACTGTCCCCTACACTACTAGGATCAAGTTTGTGTAGACAGAAGTATGAATAGGTGTTATTCCGAAGTTACTCTTTTAATAAAAATTATTTGGAAGACCCTGGTTGTAGCTAACAGAAAAACTGTAATACTTTTGTTTTACCAATGTAGCTATGGCTCTAATGCTCCAAGATGCAGTGTGAGGTTGGTAGAGGCCTCCTGTGTACCAGACCCATCTTCTCAAGTTCAGCCGAAAGCAGGTGAAAAACTTGATCAAGTTCAGAAAAGGCACATTTTCCTTTTTCCTTTGTAATAAAAGTGGTGTGTCCTTTGAGGTGAGCTGGACTGCTGATGTCTTCGTGGATATGGATGTGTAGTTTTCTTGGCAGCCGTACAAAGATGATTTGCCTCAGCCTTTTTCTGGGATGTACAGTATTTGACTTCCTGTTTAACCTAAAGTTCTGAGATTTTCTAGTAGCCTTTCATGAAAACACTGACAGGCCTGACAGGGCCAGCTAGGTGCTGCCACCTCCTGAGGCTTTTCTGCAATAGCTATCTTACGCTTCTGAACTGTAATTGTACATCCTTTCTGGAAACCTTTTTGTTCAGTAAAGTGAATTTCAGTAGTTTGAAAAGTAAATATTTTTAAAGTGAGCTTTACATAAATGTTCTCTATAGATTAAAGGAGGATTTACTAAAGCAATCCGCATTTAAATTTTTAGCATTAAACATTTCTTCGTAAGCCATTTCTAGACTAATTTAACATTTTCAGCCTACAAATCTCTGTATTTACAAAGTAATTAACTCATTTCTCTTCTGCCTTGCTCCATATACTGTATTCTACTTTTCACTATTCCTGTATGCAGGGGGTGCTTTTAGATCTGAATTGCTTCTTGAAATGTATGGCCACTAGTACCAGCTGAGAATTATGCCAATTTTGAGTAATCTATCCCAGAACTTACTGATCATGAGATGCTGTCCTTGATTTAAAAATAGTGTTTTTCTGTTTCCTCCTTTGGTGGATGAAAGTGGAGGATGAGGCTTAGCAGTTGGAAGCTTGTGTTTGCTTGTTAAAGTGATAAGAAGCCATGACTCAGTCATATAAATATGAGAAGTGTTGCATTTTGTTTGTGGCTTTTTCAATTTACACATAGTCTATGAAGAACTCCGCATATTATCCACAGTCTCTGGTGTGACCTAACTGTGGTTCAGAAAAAAAAATTTGGTAGCATACTAAACAGCATACCAATTCTAGTAATTGAATAAAGTAATATTGATGCTTGTTAATGGAAATATATGAATAGTGGGGACCTGGTCTTGAATCAGCAACCATATATTGCTGTATCAATTCAGATATAGTTATGTAGATATTGAAAATATTGAATAGTCTTAATTATTAATTTGTTCATTATTTTATTTAATAGATTTATATCCACTTTTTCTATACTGCTCAAGGCAGTATATATAATGCTTCCTCCTCATATTTCTTCACAGCAATAATAAATATGACACTTTAAATTACAAAGTTGTTCAGATTTATTAAATCTATAGAATGGCCTTACTCTTACTATCAGGCTGGATTACTCTTAGCTTCACTCCTCTGCTTAAATTTAATATCAAGGGCATTAAGCTTATTTATTTATTTAAAAATTAAATGAAACTCTTTTTCCAAGAGTCCCTGAAGTTACTGAGCTTTCTTACCATCTCAAGATATAATTCTTTTCTGGTGAAGATATCAGCAATAATTACTCTCTCCTTCAGCAAATGGAAATTCACTTCTACTTGCATTAGGAATCTCTGAATCAAATATACCATATTTGAATATATTCCACAAGATCTAAAATCACTTTTTTAATTTAAGAAGAAACTGACAGAAGATTTTAAGATTTAAACATTAATTGCCTTGATTTTATGAGGTTTCTGATAGAATTCAGTATTGTGAGACAGCTTTTTCAGCTCTTTAACTTTGTCTTGGTGTTATCAAATCAGTCTGCACCTTTTCAGTGACAGTGGGGAATGCAAGATTGAAAATTGCATGTACAATGGAGTATTTCAAAGAAAAAGATAAAGGAATATTTAACTTATATTCTATTTCTAACATTCTATTTTAGTATTTCCTTCTGGATAACATTTCATTTAACTAAGGGAAAATAAATTACTTTGGGAAGGTGACTATAATAAGGTAATAGTGGTCAAGAAATATATGCTTTTGCCTGTTTGTTATTCTATCTTGTGGGCTTCTATTAGTTTTCTGCTTTTCTGATTCTGAAATTTTGTTTCTATTTGGCCTGCCATAATCTTGTATATTTAACTTTGTTGCTAGGGGTCTTATGATTTCCATGCATATCACCTTGGGAGTTTGAACAACAAGGAAATGTTCTAGCCCATCAAGTACCCAGGATCTTCATTGGTGCTTCTCCCAAAGTGGTTCTGAGGAGAGAGAGAATTAGTAGATCCTCTGTAAAATTTCTGACTGCTCATTGCATGTGCTACAGCTTTCTATGAACTTGCCCAATCTGATTGGGACACCCTTGAGTCTAAACATGTCCATCTCTATAATGGATTCAATTTGAAGGGCATATGGAGCTAGTTCCTAAGAAATGACGGGTGCCTCCACTCCCAGGTGAAGGTTTCCTAATCAAACTTTAAGTTCAATTTTGTTTAAGCTTTATGCTGCTTATTACTATCTCATCCAATTGATATTTTTCCAAAGAGCCAAAGGACAACATTTAGGCAAATTTCTATTGAGATCTGTAAAATAAAAATGATTCTGTTCTGTCATTCTGTAAAATAAGGATTCTGTTTGTCTACATGAGGAGAGGTTTTCTGAAATTGGAAGATGGTATTTGAATTGGTTGTAATTGGTAGCTTAGACTTAAATAATAGTGTCATGACAAACCATATCTTCCTCCTGAAATATACTTTGCAGAACTCTCTGAAGTATAAAAATGATCTGTGCTTTGATGTGGTCAAGGATTCATTTATTCATTTCTGTTTATTTTTGCTTTGGATATTGCATGTATTTGGATTTGCAAATTATAAGGTATAATTTGATATATGAGATTAAAAGCTAACATTTAGTCTCAAAAAGGATATAATGCCTACTTTACAGAAGCATTATGTTTTCCTTCTCACAAGAAAAATAGTTTCTGTTATATAATTTGATTTTAGAATGTATAAATCAAAGTTTTGTTTTTTTCCAGTTATAATTAACTGAAAATAAGTTATTTAGGATGCTATCAGCTATTTTAAATTAAAGAAAGTGTTTCCTTTTTACTTTAAAACCGACTGACTCTCTATGTGAGTTTGACTATTGCAAACTATGTGGAGATAATCCATATTGCTTTCTTGGCAATGCAGAAGTAATTTGCCAGTGTTTTCTTTTGTAACTTTTTTTCACCTCCCAATCTATCTGTATATTATTAGTCTGTCATGAAAATACTACCCACGTCTGACCTTAGTTTTTATTCTTACAAATGTATTCATTTAACCTTACGTGTATCTCTAATTTAATGATAGTCAAGCCAATCATGATTATTTTTCAAACGTAGAAAGACAGTTTGGTCTAGCGGTTAAGGTAACAGACTAGCAACCAGGAGGTTGTATATTCTAATCCTGCCTTAGTTGTGAAAGCCAGCTAGGTGACCTTGGCCAATCCCTCTCCCTCAGCCCAAATCACAGGATTGCTATTGTGGGAAAAATAGGAGGAGGAAAGTGTATTAAATATGTTAGTTGCCTTGAGTTGTTTAAAATAGTAAATATGGGATATAAATAAACAAATACATAAATAAATGTATGTAACAATTTTATATTTGTTTAACTGCCAAAAACTATCAAAGGAATTTTAGCTCAATGAAACTAAAATAGACATTTAACTTCTTAAAATGTACTTAAATAAAATATATAGTGGTGATGATGGTACCAGTGTAGAAACTAGGAGACTGACACTGAGTTCTAGTCCCATTTTAGGCATGAAAATCAGCTGGGTGATTTTGCCAGTCACTCTCTCACAGCCCAACTCTCCTCATAGGATTGTTGTTGCAGGGAAAACAGGAAGAAGAAGGATTATTAGGTATGTTTGCCAAAATATGCCAACATATTTTATATATGTTATATATAAAAATAGTAAAGGTTGGATTAAAAAAACTAAAAATATGTTTATGTTGGAGGTCTTCTGTCATTCTTCTCTCTCATAAGTTCCTGGAAGACAGATTAATTTTTCCAATTTAAAGTTGTAAGTATACACATGCAACCTTTTTGGGTTCAAGTGTCCTAAACAAAACTATTATACTGATTTGCTTTCTTTTCTTTTGAACAGGCATTGATAAATGATCCTTTATACATTGGTCTGAAACATAAACGAATCCGAGGCCAGGCTTATGATGATCTTCTAGATGAATTTATGGAGGCTACAGTTTCCAGGTAATTGGTTATATTTCTGAAGTTTATACCACTGGATGTTCTTAGATTTTGCTTAATTGAGGGCTGAAAGTAAATTTAAATGTTAAGATGCATGTTTTTTGCAGACTTATAAATGCAGATTGTACTTTTAGTTCATTTGTTTAAGATATTGAGTTGTTGTGGATGGGTTTACTTTTTTACAAAAGTAAAAAAGTTGGAGAAGCTCTCATTTTAGGAAATCTTTATTTCTTTCTCTATCTTAAAATTGTTAGGTTAAATTTAAGAAAACTGGAATCGGGGAATCGAAGTTTATGGTAAATTTACTGCTATGGTATTTGAAACTGCTTTTTATCTACTTATTAGACCCTATGTCTTACCGAAAAAGCAAATAAAACTTAATTTTATTGTAAATACTGGACAAATTTGTAGCAGAAAGTTGTATATAGGAGTTATTTTACCAATGTAAAAGCATGGATACTTATTCTACAGAATTCACAGCTAATTGCAGCTTCACTCTCATGTACAGTTAGAGCAAAATCTCAACAAGTGAGAAAAGTAAAAAAACCTCCTTCCCTTCCAGTTGATATTTTAAATGTATGATGCATATATAAGTTACAGATAGTGAGAGCTGCTGAAGTAGTGTTATGAAAGAATCCAGAATAATATGAAGGGAAGGAAATGTTTTTAACGGAAGATAGTTAGAGAGAGAAGGGTTGAATGGCCAATTCTCTTCTGTTCTTCTAATAACATTTGCAAGAAGTTCCTTTGGTGATGTTTTTAAATAACAACAATAAAATAAAATCCAAAATATTGGATAAATAAGAATGTTGCTGAATGTGTGTCTCTGTGTGTCCGACTCTTCGCAACCCCCCTGGACCGCAGCACACCTGGCCTCCCTGTCCTGCACTGCCTCCTGGAGTCCGCCAAATCCACACCCATTGTGCTTATGATGCTATCTAACCATCTCATCCTTTGCTGTCCCCTTCTACTTTTGCCTTCAATGTTTCCCATCATCACAGTCTTCTCTAATGAGTCTTCTCTTCACATTAGTGGTCAAAGTATTTGAGCTTCAGCTTTAGTATCTGTCCTTTCAATGAACAGTCAGGGCTGATCTCCTTTAGGATTGCCTGGTTTGATCTCCTTGCAGTCCAGGCGACTCTCAAGTGTCTTCTCCAGCACCACTATTCAGAGGCATCAATTCTTTGATGCTCAGCCTTCATAATGGTCCAGCTCTCACAGCCATACATTATTACTGGGAAAACCGTAGCTTTGGCTGTACAGACCTTTGTTGGCAAGGTGTTGTATCTGCTTTTTAACATGCTATCTAGGTTTGCCATAGCTTTCCTCCCAAGGAGCAAGCGTCTTTTAATTTTATGGCTGCAGTCACCATCTGCAGTGATCTTGGAGCTCAAGAAGATGAAATCTGTCACTGCTTCCATTTCTTCCCCTTCTATTTGCCAGGGAGTAATGAGACTAGATGTCATGATCTTAGTTCTTTTAATGTTGAGTTTCAAGCCAGCCTTTGTACTCTCCCCTGTCACCATCAACAAAAGGCTTTTTAAGTTCCTCTTCACTTTCTGACATTAGAGTGGTATTGTCTGCATATCTGAGGTTGTTGATATTTCTCCTGGCAATTTTAATTCCAGCTTGTAATTCATCTAGCCCAGCATTTTGCATGATGTATTCTGTATCTAAGTTAAATAAATAGAGTGACAATATACAGCCTTGTCGTACTTCTTTCCCAATTTTGAACCAATCTGTTGTTCCATATCCAGTTATAACTGTTGCTTCTTGACCCACATACAAGTTTCTCAGGAGACAGATAAGGTGGTCTGATACTTCCCTCTCTTTAAGAATTTGCCATAGTTTGTTTTGATCCACACAATCAAAGGTTTTAGCGTAGTCAATGAAGTAGAAGTAGATGTTTTTTCTGGAACTCTAGTTCCTCTGCCTCTTTGAAACCCAGCTTGTACTTCTGGTAGTTCTCAGTTCACATACTGCTGAATCCTAGCTTGTATTTTGCTGAGCATTACCTTCCCAGCATGTGAAATGAGCAGAATTGTACAGTAGTTTGAACATTCTTTGTCATTGCCCTTCTTTGGGATTCCAACATAAACTGTCCTTTTCCAATCTTGTGGCCATTGTTGACTTTTCCAAATTTGCTGGCATACTGAGTGCAAAACTTTCACAGTATCATCTTTTAGGATTTTACATAGTTCAGCTGGAATATCGTCACCTCCGCTAGCTTTGTTGTTAATAATGTTTCCTAAGGCGCATTTGACTTCATATCTTCCAGGATGTCTGGCTCTAGGCCAGTGACCGCAACATCATGGTTATCGGGGACATTTAGATCTTTCTTGTATAGGTCTACTGTGTATTCTTGCCATCTCTTCTCAATCTCTTCTGCTTCTGTTAGGTCCCTACCATTTTTGTCCTTTATCATGCCCATTTTTGCATAAAATATTCCCTTGATATCTCCAATTTTCTTGAAGATCTTCACTTTTACATAATTTGCATGAAAAATCAGGGTGCTTCTAATTATCTCTCAGTGCAACAGATTGAATGTCAGAGTATGTGTACAATGAACTTGAAATAATTTAGTAATGTAATTGATAAGACGTTTTGTATGTCTTAAATTATAGGAAAAGGGTGATTTGGTACTGTATAGGTTCTAATACTCAGAGAAAGTCCTAACATTCTCAAATATATGCTTTCACTCCAGGTAATCCTAGGCTTGCAATCAATCATTTAATGACCATTCAAAGTTATGATGGAGTTGAAAACAATGACCCATCCTTGAACTTCATTACTGGCACCTGGCAACTAGCTTATATTTACAACCAGTTGCTGTTATCATCAAACAACCAGTTGCTATTATATCAACATCCAATTGCTGTTATCATCAAATCTTTGATGATTTCTGGCATTTTTGCTGATTTCTAGCAAAAACATTTAGAAGGATGAATTTGCTTAACTATCCAGTGGTTTATGATCATGATGATTTTTGACTGAAATGCCAACTCCATTGTGGTTATTAATTGAGGTCTGTCTGTATATCAGCAATCTAGCTACCTAAATATATAAACCAGTGTTTTTCCAACTCGGCAACTTTAAGATGTGCGGACTTCAGCTCCCAGAATTCCCAGCCAGCATGGCTTTTAGACTGGATAAGAATCTTTTGTTTCTTACATTTGCTGGAGCTAAAAGTTCGTTTCTGGAATATCTACCCTTTAGGCCTCTTGTATTCATAATCAGGCTCTTAAATTAAAACTGCCCATTTCTGATCCTATCTCTGGATCATGATTAGAAAGTACAGTTTAAAACCAATTGGAGAGTCATTCTGAATTCCATGTGAAAATAATCCTGAAATGGAAAAGATTTGATTACAAAGGATCTAAGCATAAATTCTAAGACAATCTATAAAGGGCACAAATCCCAAACATTTGGTGTCAGATTAGGACACAAAAACAAAAGCATGGAACAACACAAATAATTAGGATTGCTAGTTTGTTTCAGTATCAGACTGTGGTTTGTTAGAAATGTAATTTTTGTTTCTTGAAGTTCCACTTTTTATTGTAGACACTTATGACTTAAATGGAATATTATTGGGATTCTTTGTAGTTTTCTTCCTCAAAAGTAGTTGGAACATTTAAACTTAACCTCTTTTGTCTTTTACTTATTCAAGTGAAGCACAATCCTGTCTTATTTTCTTTAGTTGCTTACAGACATATATATTCTATAAAGTTACAAGTTAAATAAAAACATTGAGATTTCAGAACAATAGTTGTGTTTACCATTTCATTAGAATGTTGTAAAAATTGCTGGTAACATATTTATTTTGTAAATAAATATATTAAGAAAAAAACAGATAAATGTGATTCTAATTGGAAATTATGAAGGAATGTTGGGCCACACTGAAAAATATACATATTTTTAAGTTTAATATTCTTAATTTAATCAATTCTTGGCCTATTATCAATTCTTAATTGTCAGTGGGCCCATCTATAGTTTTTTTATTTATATAAATTCTTCTGCAAGTTATTTCAGTGTTTATAATAATTGGTGGAAAAAAATCTATATTCTTGTCTGTTTGCAGTTAGCTAACTCACCCAGAATGGGGTGAAATGATGTCAGGATAGGAGTTCAGAATAAACCTTTATACCCATTAAACTAAGCAGTAGGTACACAGTGAAATACAAGTGTCTGTCATTTTATCTATCTGCCATATTTGAGGTTTGTTTTGGAAAGTTATCATGTATGTTTTTCAGTTCCCTAAATTTTTTGTTTTCTGTTTTGTTTTAAAATATTAAAACTGTGTGATGAAGTCACTTTATGACAGGTCTTATTTACAAACAGAATTGAAAGTTTAGAAATTAAACAATATGTGATATTTGTGTCATAGTTTAAGGGGAAAGAAATTACTAGATTTCTAAGAATAGATGATATTTTACACTATAGCAGTTTGGGCTTGTTTATGGATTGAGCAAGGATAAGATGTATAAAATGGGTTTTCTTATAGCAATTAAAATAGGTCACATTTTTTTATTGGAAAAATACATTTTGTTTCTATGAGTTATTTTAAACTTTTATGAATCCTTTAGCAATGGAGAAAAGGCTTTATTATATAAAAATAACAAGGAACATACATAGCAATTTGCACCATGGCTAGCAGAGCAAGAAAATGTACATAACGTATTTCCTTATATAAGTAAGATCCCCAAGGTATGCAATTTATGATGAATGTCCAAACAAATCAAATTAGTCTTCTAAAAAGTGAGATTTAAATTTGCTGTGTCCAGGTGCTGTCCAAATAGGTTGTGGTTTGTTTGTTTTAACATTTTGGTAAGTGATATATTCACTTAATCCTTGTAAAATCTCAAAGACTGGGGTATTTTGATGAGCCTTTTGCACTTACTGCTTGTATAAATCAGGGATTTGCAGACTTACTTCAATGATTTAATGGGACTGTGAAAGATAAAACTGGCAATCAACTCAAAATAATTCTCACGAATGGTCATCAAGTGCAGATTATATGAAGGTGAAGCACTGTCCCCATTGCTGTTCTGCATAGGCTTGAAGCCTCTCAGCCGGATAATGACAAGGACTGGCTATGGATTCAAGTTTTTTTGTTTCTTGTGGAATTACCATCAGCCATCTCTTTTATATGGATGCCATCAAGCTGTATGGTAAGAGTAAATGAGATGCCAACTCACTGACCAATCTGGCATGGATCTTTAGGAGGATACTTGGATGTCATTCACACCATTCAGTATGGTTGGATGGCAGTCAAGAGAGGGAAGGTAATTAAGACTGAGAGGTAGAACTACCTGCGGGCTATACTTGCAGACATACAGATCAGTTAAAAGTATCTTAGTATTCCACAGTCACATGGGAATCATGATGTAGAGGCAAGGAAGATAACATCCAAGTACTACCAAAGGATAAGACAGGTCCCGAAGAGCCAGCTCAATGGGAAGAACAAGATTCATGCCATCAATACATATTCCTGCCAATTATCAGATAGTGAGCTGGCCAAAGGAGGACATGGAAGTTGCTGATGTGAAGACTCAGAACCTGCTCACAATGTACAGAGTTTTCCACCCCAAGTCCAACACCTAGAGGCTATACCAATTGGAAAGAGGATGGGCAAAGTCTGGTGGTTGTCAAAGCTAATGTCCTAGATGAAACATAATTCATCCAGGAGTACATCAGTAAGATGGCACCCAAAGATGAACTGTTGAGAGCTCTAAGTACTAAGCATTCTAAACACTAAAAGAGCTTTAAGCACTAAGCACCAGATTCATAGAAGCAGGAGTCTACCATATGAAACCTGAGGTACCAGACTGTGTATAGAGGCTTCAGAGTATTTAATGCATAGCGTCAGGGTATAAAATACAGGCAGGAACAGCATACACTGAATGGCACAATCAAGTAGCTGGCATTGTGTAGAGGAACATGTGTACAGAATATGGGCTAGTCCACCCTAAATCCATATGGGAGATCCCACAGAAGGCCATGGAGAATAAGAAAGCTAAAATCCAGCTGATCTTCTAGATACAGATAGACAGATACTGTCCAATCAACCAGACATTGTAGTGGTATACAAGGACTAAAAGACAGCAGTGGTGATAGATGTTGTGGTGCCAATTGACAGCAACATCAGGAAAAAGGAATATAAGAAGCTGGAGAAGAACCAGAGCCTGAAAGAAGATCTAGAGAGGAAGTGGAAAGTAAAGACCAAAGTGGTCCCAGTGATAGTAGGAACATTCTGGGCTGTGTGACTCCTAAGCTGAGAGAGTGATATAGATCTCAGGAGCAACATCGGAGCCCTCTGTCCAGAAGAATGCAGTGCTAGGAACAGCCAAAATACTGCAAAAAAAAATCCTCAAATTCCCAGGCCTTTGTAGAGGATCTGAGATTGAGGAAGACACATACCACTCATAGGGGTGGAAGGTTTTTTTTTTAAATAAGATAGGATTCAGTTTGATCACTTGGCAGTTCTTGGAGTGATACCAAATCTTTTTTTTAAATCATTTGATTTTCTAACACTTAAAAATCTACCCATTAGTTCCTGCTTCTGCATTTATAGTCACTATGAGTTATATGCACCTATAAAGAAGATTAAATCTGAAACACTGGAAAATGCATTATAAAATAATTATACTTGCTACATTTTACAAATGAGTGTCTGCACTAAGTACTTAGAAGGCCTAGATGTCATATCCAGTTAGTGGCCCAGTTTAGTCATTTGCCTCTACAGTTGGGTCTTTGAATTGATCAGTCAACAGGACAGGGTTGACTGCCCTCCGTCTTTGCCTTTTTTTCCCAGTCATTTAGCTGAAAGATCCAAAGGGCAGTTATATGTGTAATTTATGTATGTATGTTTGTGTGTGTGTTTTTGAATTATGTTATAGGAGCCCAAGGCAACATACATACTTCTCCCTCCTATTTTTCCCCGTAACAGCCCCAAGAGAGGTAGGCTGGGTTGGGAGTATGAGAGAGAGTATGACTGTCTCCAGTCACCCAGCTTGCTATACAGTTTGGAATCATGATTTATTAATCCTACATCAAAAGAAAAGTTGTATTTAAACTAAATCCCAATTCCTCTTTAAATGTTTTAAATCAACACAGGGAAATTGAGAGAAAGTAATGAAAGAGATGGGCAAGATATGTGGTTGTAAACAGTATGGCCATTCTGTACGGCCCATCATTCAGTTTCAAGTCTTCATATATTTGGTCAGATGCATGAATGGCACTATTGTGTCTTTTTAAGTAAATCCATTTGATTCCTTCAGGTAGATTTTTCATTGGAAAGACTTCCTGCAATGCCAGCCTTTCTTAGTTAGGGCTATCTTCTATGTTTCAGAACATATTTCTGATTTAGCACATAGGGAGGCTTTACCAATCTTCTGGAGACTCTCTTAAGATATAATCAAGTTGAAATTGGGTGGATTTCAAAATTCCCATTTAAGATTTCAATTGTGCTTTGATGTGGTTTAGCAAACACTAATTAAGATGGAAATCTAACTTTGATAGTATTTATAATGCAAAGTTAATGCTACATACTACACTATGATTAGAATAGGAAGCAATGATCCAACCAGAATATGAACTCAAGGGCACTCAAATCCATTCAAAGCTTTTTATGTCTCATAATTTTTTATTAGATAATAAGCAGCACTTAAATTCTTATTGCTAGTGAGAATTTGAAATGTGGGTGCTCACTTAAATTCTTAGTAAAAACTAATTTGGACCTTATAAAATTGATACTATATTTAAAATTGATACTACATTTAAAATTGTCCACATTTGTTATACATAAATTCAGGAATTTATTTCAGCAATTAGAATTGCTATCTTTATGTTTTTATTGGACCTACCTAGTGGGAAGAAGAATTATCACTTTATTTTCCACAAAATATTTTGTAGTGTTGTTTTCCACAAAAATAAAAAAATAATGTACATCTGGATAGATTATAAAATGATTTAAAATGCAGTTATTAATTATTATATTTATAACCTGTCTTTATTCAGCTACCATGCTCTGTCTTGTATATGTATATACAAGTTGTTATATTTCTAATATATAGGGCAGTTAACTCTTTCAGACTGTATATTTAGAAAGAGGAGAAATGATGTTTTTGGTTTTGTTTTCCTCACTTTTTATTTTTTTAATCCATTCTACTGGTTTCAAGGCAGCCTTGAAATTTAGAAGCACAACTTTGTGCTGGCCCAATATCAGTCCATCCCACCCCACTCCCTTGCTGTCCCCCAGCCAGTCTTCTTTTGTCTTTTCTGTAAAGCTGGAGGTCTGGGGCCAGAACAGAACTACAGTAATCTCAGTCTTCCAGCATCTCCCATTCTGAGAGTGGCCAATTTAGGTAAGTTCTGATACTGTAGGAATGCAGCAGTCATTTCCTAAACTTATTGATTCATAACTTTAACACTGTTGTTTTCTCACTGCCACTTTTATTTTAGCTCAAATGGAAACTTCAATTGGTACCATTTTCACATACACACATCTATCAAGCCTAGACAGATTTTAATTTAAAAAAAAACCTAAGTAATTAAGAGTAAAGGACACACGGAACTTCTTATTAAAACATAGCCATCTGGAAAAATAAGTTTCCTAGCTGAATTGCTTCTTTGATTTATTATTTTTGTATTAGTCATAAAAATTATTTGGTCAACATCAAATCAGCTTTCACAAAAGAAAATATAGTTTATTCAGTTGATTTCTTTATTCAGATATGTAAGGTTGAGTGCTTTATTTTTATTGTTATTAAAATCATGCTAGATAATGTTTTAAGACTGTCACTGAAACATGACTTCAAAAATATATCTGAAAGAAAAAGGCCAAAATAGAAATTTTTTTACACTTTTTCTTTCTGTTGCTGCTTTTTTGCTCAGGTTTCAGCTTGAATCCCTTCAAAGAGGTACCAGTCTATAGTCTGAGAATCATCTAGGGAGTAATTCAGAATTATATACACATAAAAGTTCTAAAGCCAAACATTCATTAAATCTTATAGGAATATCATATACCCTATCTGTTATTAAAGTTTCTCTCAATCAGGCTCAATTCCAATTGACACATTTACAGATTTTCATTGCTTTTTCAGATGCATAAGAAATCCATCTCCTTCTATAGCTTATTTTAGGTCTGAAATATTTATGTTTGAAAATACTGGATTTTAAGCCTTACTCTTTTGTGGGAGCCTCTAATATTTTTTATAGTAAGTCTGGGATCTTATATTTTGCCTTGCAGAGCTAATTTATGTTCTCAAACTATGAAAGTCTCACCTACTTACCTCTCTTTTAGCAGCCCTATCAGAAAGAAGAGAGACTTCATTCTTATTTTCCTCTTACTGAAGATGAGTAAAGTTCCCCTATAGATAGAAAAAGAAAATGTGTGGTGGTGAGAGAAGAAGTCGAATTAGTTTTAAGGTTGTGAAAATAAATAATAAATAATCTTACCAATGTAAAACATATATGATTATTTTTTCAATATGTAATATGCACTGACTTGAGGCTGCTTTTCCATCATAGTGTTTCAGAGCTCCCAACTAATTTTGCAGAGCAGTGTAAGGGTCAACCTAGTAAAAGCTTTGCATCTTCTGGTTTGAAGCCAAATTGACTATTCAGCACAGGATATTTTCTCTTCTTCTTAAAGAGTTTGCCAGGAGACCACAGAAGCTGTAAATTATGGATGGAAAATATTTTTAAAGGACAGTATTTGCAGACTAAATTTACCAAGTGCATCTGGTTTGTTGTATTTTCCAAATCAGATTTTAAAATATGATCCAGCTGCTTGCATTTTGCAATTAGCTGGTTTACCAATGTTTTGTAAAAACTCTTAAATTGACTTCCTTACTACTGTATCCTTGGGGTAATAGGCATTAAACTGGAGTTAGGGTTATTTTGTATTTTATAGATGTTTAATGCTGAAGCAGTGCGGATGCCTCAGTGGCTTAGCCTAAAGATGTCCATTTTGAATTGAGAAGTTAATACTAGTTTGACTGTGCCATATTTTCATCAATGATCTAAGCAGATTAGTTTTGTTAACTCTGTAACCTGTTAACAGTTCTAATGACTTCTCTAATCTTTCTATTTTCACTCAATAGTTCAGTTTAATTTATGTGGACATTAAGAATATTTTTATTGACAAACTAAACAATTAGCATGGCATCTAGCTCAGGTGAGTCAGACTTATTGTAGTTATTTCTAGAGTCTTAGACAAATGATTCATACCAGAATCATTCAGCCTGGCTTCAGTATTTATTACATGTCATCATGTTGATGTTGATTATTAGTAACTGCATAGATAGATTTTCTCCAGTTGTATTTGTCCTGAATGTGGTACTTCAGATCTATCAACAATATACCCATCTTCTTTTCTTTCCTTCCATCTTTCCAGCATTAGGATTTTCTCTAGAGAATTAGGCAAGAAATATGATAATTTGTGCTTGGTCATTTCTGCCTTGAATGAAAATTCTGTGTTGATTTATACAGTGATCTATTTGTTTCAGGTTGTTCATGGTATTTTAATTTTCCAACATGAAAGATCAAAGCATCAATATTCTTTTTATTCTTTTTCAAAGACTAACTTCCATTTCCATAGAGTGTCACAGTGAAAACCATTACCTGCATGATTCTGATTTTTGTAGATAGAGACATACCACAGTATCTGAATGTCTTTTCAAGGTCTTCATTGCTGCTGTAAAAATGCTAATTGATAGAATATTTCTTGACTGCTAGTTCCTTTGCTGTTGATAGCCAAACCTAAGCAGAAGATACACTATCTATAGTTTTTGTATTTTCATTGTTAATCCTATAGCTGGTTGCTATACTTATTGTCATTAATTTGATCTTCTTTATATTCATCTCATTTTTTTCACTGTGATCCTTGACTTTCATTCCTAGAGCTTGCAAATCATTTTATTTTTAGCTATCAAAGTAGACTAGAGTGTACTGTATTATTGAAACTATAGGATTAAAACAGACTATTCATGTATTTGACAAAATCAAACAGATTATTTAGGCTAAATCAATATTTAAATCAATTAAATATTGATTTAATTGTTAAATCAATATTTAACTTCATGGAGCTGAATATTTTCCCTTTAATAAAGTTCAATACTATCAATAAAACAATAAAAAACAAAAATACATTTTTTTCATAACAACTTATATTTAATCAACATGTCTTTATTAACTGATTTTTTTTAACAATGATATACAACAGCAATATATTTAATGACTTTATGCATTAGCTAAAATTTCCTCATTCACTTCAAGAGGATATTCTGAAAGGAAAACTGATGTTTTTCCACTTAAGAACAAAGTAAGTTTAACTATTCAAGCTTGAAGCATGATTGCTTTTCACAATCAGATCAGTAAGTGACCACTAAAAGGTAGGCCTAACTTGTTTTATTTTACTTTTTGTTAAATCTTTCTAAATTGGGTTACAGGTCGTCATATAAGCCTCAGTGAGGTCAGTAATATATCTAGTAAAATATTTAATAATATGCAAAGAGTAACAATTATTATTAACCTATGGTTAAGGTATCAATAATGTATAAGGGCTTATGCTTGGAACCAGCATTACTTTGGCCAGACAGAAACACTGAATAAATATGGAATATGTGCATCCCAGTCTCAAGGCAGTGAAGAAAATGGCCCAGTATTTGTTGACTTAAAAGGACATGAGGAAATGACTTAAGGTTTTTTGGTACAGTATAAATTCTACTTCAATTATAATTATCAATGCAGGGAAGGATAAGCTTTTCTCCCATAACTGTAGAAAATCCTAATGAGATTAGCTATAAGAACTACCAAAGGCAGAATATCTTAAATTTTTTGTATAGCTTCACTGTAGGACTAGTTTTAAAAAGTGCACATATGCATACAGTCATCAGGAGGACATCCCAACTGGGTGGCAGCTAACTAATATGAAATTGCTGAAAACGTTAATCAGATAGCTGGACTGATGTGTTACTGATAGGTCAGTGCAATACATTTATTCCTCAACCTTTCATCTAATTTAGTTGATACTGTGAGCTAATGAGGAACCGAATGAGAGCTAATAAACCCACGTGTCATCTAGTCAAGAGGACAAATGCTTCATCTGTCTGATTAAGTGGTGCTCGCCTTGTTCCTCAGTTTATTTCCTTGAGGAGTTTTTGATCCTGCACACTTTGCAGTGATGTAGCTCATAATATTTATTAAAAATTCAGACAAATAGATCAGCCATAAGCTGTCTGAAAAGAGACAGCCTTGTAGCATTTGTTAATATGTTGATAATTTCCTGCTTGAATTTCTGCATGCGTTATTCATGAGGCTGTCTTTGAAAACAGTCTGGGAACCTCTGTTCAAAACAGAATGGCTAGACTGCAACTGTCTTTAATTTTAAAACTTTTAAACTGTCTTAGGGTTATCTCTCTCATACCTGCTCAGACAGGGTTAGACAAATGTTGGGCTTTTAGATTTGAAATATGCTCCCATACACTGACAATCCTGGGAAGCTTGCTTTTTCACAAAATATGATTAATCAAGGCAAACTAGTAGATTGCTCCCTATTAAACCATCTCAAGATATCCTCTGCTGTTCACAACATCTCCTCCTCCTCCTGCCCTTTCATGAGTATCTTTTCCCAAATGAGCTGCTGTAGCCCATATTTTTTTTAAAAAATATTAGTGGAATTTATGTGAGACCAGAAGTATTGTCTTTTAACTTTTAAAATTAATGTGAATCTGGAGGTTGCTAAGAAAGGTGGCCAAGGATGGTTATTCCTGCCATAAAGAGCATTATCTAAAGTTCTCTTCTAGATGCCATTTATAAAGTGAATAATAGTCAGTGAGAAAGCTACAGTGGAACTTCGCAAGATGAGATTTTCGCAAGACGAGCAAAAATTTTGAATAAAATTTATTCCGCGAGATGAGCAGCAACTCGCAAGATGAGCAAGCTTCATACAATAACTTACACGTCATCAGTCAGCGGCTCTGTATTTCCCATTCAGGCAGCAACCGCGCGTGAGTTCTGCCGATGCTTCCATGTGCAGTTTACTCCATTACTGTCCGTGGGCTGTACTGTGAGACACTGAAGGAAAGGGAAAAGGCCCCTTTGCCTTGAGCGGCATCGGCAGCACATCCTCTGAGCCAGCAGGGAGTGCTGGACAGCATCTGGCCTAGCAGCAGCCGAGGCCAGAATCTGCCTCGAAGCAGATCCATAAGTGCTGGTTAGTTTGCTCTATTTCTGGTTTATATTGTCTGTTAATCATTGTTACTTGTTTCAGTTGTTAGGGACAATCATTTCTACATCAAATTCCATTGAAAATGATTTTTTGGTGAATATATTTGGGGGCATGGAATGGATTGTCCGACTTTCCATTGTTTCCTATGGAAAACCTCTTTTTGCTTTAAGAGCATTTTGCACTAAGAGCATTCTTCTGGAACGGATTAGTCTCATCTTGTGAGGTTCCACTATATTTAAAAAGCAAGTTGTGATATGATATCTTGGATCTTTATGTGTCAGAACTTCAAAATCAGATCTGCCTTCCAAAACAAACAATTGCAGGACCTTTTCAATAGTGGATCCTTTTCCTTAAAAAAGATATGGCTGGTTTCTCACTCATTCTTTAGATAGGTACTTACAATGGACTTCTGTAAATCCAGTTTTAGTTAAAGTTGCTATTTTTATCTCAATGACGGCTTCTCTCTGCGGAATAGGCTATCCTTGACTATCCAGACTTCCTTCCTCTCGTTACTTAAAAAAAATGAAGATATATCTTAATCCTGAACCCTACAGAATTTAGGAAAGTAATTATGCTGTCTATTAAATTAAGAGAAAATTATACTTTTTGATTTAGAATGACAGCTTGATTTACAGCTTCATGTATCCATCTACAGCTAAGCAGTGTAACATTTGAGTATGACATAAATTTATTCTGAGTTTATTCTTTCAACTCATTATCAGCCTTTTGATGTCAATGTACAGTTTTCAAATGCAGTTATTACTTAAATAATAATGCAGATTACTTTCTTTCTGTTTTAGTTTATGCTGACCCACCATTCTACCTTTTACTCTTTTTTTTTACTCTGTAGAAAGACAGAAAAATAATGTGTTCAGAATTGTCACTTTTCTACTTTATCTCTGACATTGGCTGCTGGGACTTCAGAAATGTCAAGCAAGAACTAAAAGTCTCCTTCAACAAGTTCTCCCTGCTTGGCTTCACTAAAGCATCACCATCTGCTTTTGTTTGGCTTCATTTCCAACCTTTATTGGCACTGGACAATATTGTCTTAGGTGGTGAGTGAGAAGGAAGGAATTATGACATAAGGAAGTAGGCTATTTAATCCAGTAGAATGGCAGCAGAAAATATTTCATCAAGGAATTAAACTTGAAATCTATGAAATGAATACATGTTAAGACTAGGATGGGCAGAAAGCAATGCTGTATTTCTTAGTCAATCTCCAATTCTCCTGTGTTGAAAACATACATCTGAAATAAATAAAACTTGATTCAACTGAGGAACAGAAGTAAATCTTGAAGGTCTTTGAGATTATTTATGGCACTCAAAACAAAACAAAAAATGGCTTAGCATCATGTAAATGTTGTTTAAGTTTAAATAACATTATTTCATATTATAAGTTATTTAAAATTTTCAACCAGCTCTAGATAGTTGATAAAGTTCAAGTTTTTCATAAAAACCAACAAAAAACCCCTAATCATTAAATCAATTTGGATACCACTGAATTGGTTTGGATGACTTAGATACCTCTACAAATTCATTTAGAAAATGAATTAAGTAATTTAATTTAAATATATAAGTCAAATTGAATTAATCTGAATTTTGCAATCTAGTTTCTTTCATATGAAATGTACAATAAGTCCATTCAATAAGCCAATTTGTACAATAAATCCATTCAATCTATACACTGACTTGTGTCAAATAGGAGCCATTAAGAGTCATTGGACATTGCGCAGTACAAATTTAATTGAATAGTCATAAAAATAACAACAATAGAGATCCTTTACTTGCTATTTATTGAATCCAGGAAATAATTTGCACAACAGAACAAAATTATTGATTTCTAAAATGAGTTCTGCCTTGAGTTAGATATCCATTCCACCCTTAGTAGGTTAAAAATTGCCTAAAACCATACCAAAGG